>JAODLC010000021.1:2072937-2119712 GCA_026781145.1 Hippopotamyrus pictus | reverse complement strand
CTTCTGTTGAGGGGAAAAAATTGCAGTAGCCCCTTTGGTCGGCCAGGTCTTCATTGAACATTTACGTAGCTTCCACCCCCCAGTCTTCTCGATTCGCTCCTAATCCAGTAGGTGTGCAGGAGGCCACACTCACCACACTTCCTTCCTCACCACCGTGTTTGTGTGAGATATATATGTGTGTGTGTGTGTGTGTGTGTGTGTGTATATATATATATATATGTGAAATTTCCCTTCAGCCAAGTGTGTCAGCTCACACTGTCATATCAGTGGGGATAGAGGAGAGGAGACGAACAGGCAGGCAGGACAAGGATTATATATGTTTATATATACTTATATATGTTTCATAGAGCAAAGACATACTAATTTGCTACATTGAAATATGATGTGAGATGAGGTAATATTTCTCTGTTGTAAAACTGTTGCAGCAAAAACCCCATCGTAATCCAAGCCCCTATGCTCAGGAGACCGGCGCCAGCTCGGGGTAAGTTGATGTATTTTGTAATTTTTCTTTTTTTTCTGTGACAGTGATTACCGGGCTGTCGGCTGATTGGTTAGCTGGTGGTCGCCCATCACTGGGGATGGCTGGTGACGGAGCGTGAGGGAAGGACGCACGCGTCATGGTGGGCTCGCGTGAAGGAGGTGCAGTCAGCCACTGCCCGGGTGCTGGCAGATATGCAGATGGGAAGGCGGGCCTGGGGGCAAGGAGAGGGCAGACGCCATCTTTACCAGCTCTCTGTAGGGTGTCTGATCTTCAACAGATTGCAGTTGTTTGGTGTGATCTGGCAGCTTTGTTGTTTGGGGAACATGGAGAGGGAGGGAACAAGGGAGGAGAGAGAGTATTCTGGGGGTGCCTGAGCTCTGGGCTGTTTTTTACACTGTTGACGAGACATGATGATTGCTGCACCCATCCCCCCCAACGCCAACCATGATGTGGCTTTTGTCTCCCTCATTTGCGTGTCAAAGCCATAGAAGCAGTGGCTCAGATTACTGTGGAGTTGACATAATGATGTAATGAATTAAACAGATGCGTTTAAGAGTGGCTGTGAGCGCACTGGGAGGAGGGGGCGATGACGAACAGGGGGTGCATGAGGAGGCACATGGGGCCTGGGGCTATGGGACCCTCTTTTTTCATACAGGCAGCCTCTTCATGCAAACATAAATGAAATACATGAGATTACGGTAGAGTTCCCGATTCTGGAAAGCAAATCAGAGGGGAACGGCCTTGTTTTCTCTGTTTTTGACACTGACATTGAGTCAGATGTTTTTCCAGTGGCTGCAGTTCCTGTCATGTGATGCTCTTTGCCCCACCTGACAGCTTTGTTTTCATGTTGAATTACAGCTGGTCCTGCCATTTGGCAACTCATATTTAAACCAGTCATCTCTTTATCCAATCTCAGGGTATATTTAAATATATATGGCCAAGTCCCCTATTTCAAGTGTACTGTATGTTTATTTCTTAGTGCTCTTCAAGGAAGGATTTCCTTTATTGATGGTTCTTGAATTGTTTCGTCATTGTGTAATGGGTAGCAAAGGAAACCCCTTAGTTAGACATACTCTCGACGCATGCAAAAATTGAGGTAAGCTGCATTTCTACTCCAGTAATGATAAGTACAAAAAATAAAAACTTTCTTAGATTTGCCTGTTGTGGTTTATTTGGAATATGGTTTGTTTAAGAGCTTTTCTAAGTACATCTTTAAAAAGCAAAATGTGGAGGTTCTTAGAATCAGGTTCTTACACTGAAATCCTGTAAGTTTGATATGTAAATGCTGTTGTCATATAATTACAGTAAATGTGTAAAGTCTTTTCAAATGCTAATGTAGAAAAATGAAATAAGAGATACAGGTGGCCTTTTGTTCCAGTTGCTGAGTTGGTTCCCCAGGAACTATGGATATGTTCTCTGTGTGGCATAGAAGGGGATTCCTGCATTTTTAAGGTATTTCCTTTGTCTGGGGGCCACACTTCTGGGTCTCCTGTTTCGCACTGAAGGCTGAGCCTACGTGCCTGTGTTGGCCTGTGCTTGGTATAGGAATGATTTCCATATCTTTTGGTGTCTAATCTTCACTTTGGTAGCCCCAGTTACACTGTCAGACTCCGATCACCAGCAGGAGTGCAAAATTCCTCTACTGGACTGAGTGGGAACTGGGTTCAATGCTTCAGGTTCCCAGCAAAATGTGTCCCACGCCCATTACAGAACCGTTAACTCACTAGGAACTTAGCCATTTTACATTCATATAAATATATTTAGATTTTTTTCCTGCGACCCACATGAAAATGGGAGTGGCAACTGTAGCATGGCATGTGAGACTTTTCTCCTCGGTTGCTGTGCTAAAGGTGATAGATGATGACATGCTAACACCGCTAATGATGTATTATTCTAAGGCACTTTATAATGTAAGCACCTGCACGTTCCAGCACAGCGCTGATCTCCGCAATATCGATTATGGTCTGGCCGTGAATAATGAATGTATTTTTTCAGCATTGCAGATGGAAATGATTAATGCTGTATCATTTATTCCTCTTACGGTCGTGGCCAACATTACAGTAATTGCTTTAGTGAAATGTAAGTTTTGAGCAGTTGAGGACTGTTTGTTTTGGTAAAGTTTCGGAGTCATGGTCACTGAAATGTAATTAACACGGAAACAAATGGGTTGCTTCAAATCGGTCACACTGATAAACACGTGCCATGAGGGTAAATATCTTCTGCTTGGTTCATGTGGACAGTACAGCTGTGATGTGGTTTGATGTTTCATATGGGATAACATAGATGCGTAAATGTATGCCTGTTTATGGACATATTTGCTGGCATGTAGCGGAAATGCTATTGCGCTTGTCCATGTGTGATTGAGGTTGCATATTTATGTGTATGTGTAGACATGCTTCTTTTCTGTCTTTTTATGTATGTGGGTGCCTGTGTGTGTATGAACATGTAAGCCGCAATGGACGATTCTACTTCGAGACTTTGCGCTAGCCAACTTTCTTGGAGTTTATCATTGTCTCACTGCCAAACAAACCAGCTCAGAGTAACCTAACAGATGAAGAAAAGGGTCTAAAGATGTAAGACTAACATTACATCTCTCGTGTCTTTGATACTATCCCGCTAGAGTGGTGGGCAAATTGTGAGCAGAAAGATCACATTTATGTTAACATAAGCCAATATAACATAAGGCGAAACTTAGCAAAAGAGGGAACGGTTAGACTGATAAAATTTTTCTGACCCCCAATTGTTGGATTTTACGGACAGCTTTCCTGCCCCCACCCTCATCGGCAACTGTTACCACTGGCCCCCCGCACTTTGCTTGGTATAATATTGATGTTCCATCATTTTTAAATTCCCTCTCGTTTCTTTTTCGGCTCCAAAAAATAGCTAAAACGGCTCACTTAGGACCCCCCTTACCCATGTCAGCTTCGGGCCCCCAGAAAAGTTAGTCCACCCCTCTCTGTGGGATAACTCCACATGGACAGTAAATCCTAAATAGTGGGCCCTGTAGAGACACCCCTCTAAGATAAAGTGCTTCTTTTCTTTTTTAAAGTGCTTCTTTTCCAATTAGTCAGCTTTTTAAAAATGCCAAAACTTTGACCAAAACTTTTGTAGGTTTTAGCATATTTCGATATATTTTTTTTCAGCGTGGCATTTGATCTTATACTAAAGCGAATGTGAATATGGAGCTCCTTCAATGGAACGTAAACAAGTGCCATGTGTGTGTGGGAGAAATGGTGTGAGTCTGACTCTACTCCCCACTAACCCTCTGCTCCTCACTGGTCTCTATTGCCAATAAGAGGATGGGCGAGAAAAGGGATTATTGGTATTGATCCAGCCAGCAGGATCATTAGGCATCACTATCAATCCACAAGTCCTAGCACACAGCACCAGGCAGCACAGACATTTCCAATTTGTCCCTATTAGAAGGCCCAGTTTCCGGGCGTCTGCTCAAATAGGGCCTGCTTGTAGTGCTTTTGGAGAGGGCCTGAACTCTCGTACAGCGTGGCCCTCTCAAATTCGCCCGTTAAGGCCACTTCCCGTGTCACTGAGCACAGCTGTCGTACCGAGAGGAGTGGAAAAGGCAGATGAGCCCGGAAAGGTGGCCTGTCTGTTTACGTGTGCAGCGTCCTGTAGCACAGTGAGCCACGCACTGTATTGATTTGTTTTTCTGTAGAACTCCCTTTATTAAATACCTTACATGTCACTTCATTTGTAACAAGACTTTTCTAGGTTATAACAGAACTTTCAGCTTGTTATTAGTTGCTCTCTTTTATTAGGTTCCTAAAAATATATGGCTTGTCTGTTCTCATAGATAAATGACGGTTCACTTGTAAGGCTTTGGAAACATTCCTGCACTCAGCGCCGTTAAAAATCGGCTGTAGAACCAACAGAAACTTCTCCTTCTGTGGGGACAAAAGCTGGAGACGCAAGGCCAAAGTTTACCCAGAAACTCAACGGCACATTTTCCTTCTCACCTGTATTCAGCATGGTGCTGCCATATTAAATTGTAGGACACTGGGCTGGGCCACATGGAAGCAGAAAAAATTGAGCTTTTAGACAGCCAGTCTGTCCCTGATCTCAGTATCTGCCCCTTTGCGGATTTATTGTTTACCGACAGTTAATTACATCTGTGATTGCTTAGCTATGACTTATCCAGACATGGTGTTATTGGAAAATAGCCAGCGGTTTGTCCTTTTCACAGACAGATGTTATGTGGCCATAGCACGCACACTCCGTCATTTACACACACACACACACACACACACATACACACACACACACACACATGCTCAGACAGCAGTGGCGTCCATGCCCATGGGGACCAATCCAATACTATCATTGGAAGAAGGTCCACGATGCTCCTTTCATACTGCTTTCTTGGTTTCTCCCTGTAAAGCGGGCCAGGTGTTCACTCTTCTTCCCAGGTACGACTGGGAAAAAAATGCCAAAGGCACCATGAAATGCCCGGTTTCGGCCAATTTGATGTGGTATTAGTGCCCCCCCTGCAGAAGCACAGGCTGGTTTGATCGTGTTTCCCTTTCCGATTTGGTGGCCTTTGTATTCTACATCCCAAGTTAGATCCTGTAAAAACTCATATCCAGAACAATCCGTTACAAACCCGTCCCTAATTGGTCCCTCAAGCACCGTGTTATTTGTCAAGTCTGGATAGACTGTTCTACTTCTCTGGGATATTGACACTCGGTTTATGATGCTCTTTGAAATCGGTGGAAGTGGCTGAGGGTTTCACTGTGTCCTGGTGAGTGGCGCCCACACTCTGGATTTCAGCGCTTTGAAACCCAGAAAAAGGTGGGAGCCGCTCGGCCGGGTTTCCTGCCACCGGCTTCCTGCCCCTTTGCTCCAAATCCACTGGGTCCTTGGAGGGTTTGTCTGCTTGGCAGTACAAAGGCAGCCTGCTTGTGTGTCTGCGTGTGTGCAAGCCTCTTACACTCTGGCTCAAACAGGAAGCACTTAGGCGCCGTATTCCCGCAAGGACAGTTCAGGTCCGTGTCTTCAGAGTGGGTGAAATCAGAAAGTTGTGACACATGCACCACCTGCCCCCTGACCTCTGACCTGCCGCAGCATGGGCCGGCCATTTCTCTAAAGCTGGCGTCACTGTGAACACGGTAATGGTGCTGCCTGTTCTTCCCCAGGCAGAAACCGGAGCTGAAAAACATGAGGCTTTGCCTCCCTGACTCCAATGCGTATGGCATGTGGCAAAGCTCATTTTCAAAATTTACCATAAATACGCAGATACGCGGCCCACTAGAGACGATGACAAAAACATCTGTGATTGTGGTACATCTGCCTGTTCTGAAGCAGTAGCCTGTAGGGGGCAGTGTTGCCTGTTCAGCAGCTTGCCTGGAAGCCAAAACAGAGGGAGCCGGCGGCATACAAGCACTATATATAAAGAAGATGCTCCTGTGTTATATCGGTGCACACATGGTACACTGGATTTGTTGTCCTAGGTACTGAAATGGATTCACCATGGTTACGTGAAAAAGTGTCTGATTGCAACAGTGTTTGGCCAGTCTCCTGCTGCAGGGCCATGTACTTGAGCCCGTTCTGGAATGTAATTGCGTTCCCCTCCTGTGTATGTCATCTACTGGGGAAAAGAACATCACAGGTTACGATGATGCCGAAGGGAAAACAAACAAACTAGTCTGAATTTTCCACATGCACTATCCTGAAAATTTGAAACGCTACCCATCGTCTTCACATATATTTTGCATTGTAACAGATGGTTGTATTCAGGAAAAAAATTAATGTCAGGACATCTAATTCTATACTTATTTATTAAGTGGAAGCTTTCATGACCTTAGAAAACGTTTTTGATTGTATGTGACCACATAAATAGGTGGCTATCCCTTACCAGTGAGGTTTCATCATAGGTAAATTGTAAATTATGATATAAATTTCACTTTTTTAATGTGTTTGATTGTATTAATTAGACTCAGATATACAAATATACGTAGTATGTAACATGCAAAACGTTAATTGTCAGAAAAGTGAGGGTAATTGTGTCAGGGTTAGTTTTGCATCAGCTTGATGAGCTGTGGTTCTGTATGCGTGATGGAAATCAGCCTTCAGTGATGTGACTGTGTGTGCAGGGGTGCGCCTGAGGTCTGGGCCGAGGCTTTGGGCTGTTTTAATGATTATGGCAGTCTGTCTCTGGCTTGCTGTGCCGGTCTCCCTGGCTTTGCGTGGCTTTCATCATTTCAGCTGTACCTTCAGCCCTAAGCCCTCAGCTGCTTTGGCCAAACTAAGAATAAAGGAGCAGATTTTTGAAGAGTAACTAGCCCATGCTTACCCTAAATATCTCATGATCTTTCTCTTTTTCTGTGCCGGCATTAGAGTACCCCCTCTGACTGCAGGCTGATGAGATACACGCTCAGTGCGTGCAGTTAGCGGAAGCGCCGATGCTTTCATTACGTTCAGCATGAGCACTGCTTCTCCCAAGAGCTCCCCGTTTCTATCCTCGGAATTACAACTGCGAGGGATGTCTGCCTCTGGCATCTGAAGCACAGCCTGGAAAAGCGGAATACCTGTGCTTCTCTTCAATTTCACACCTCTGAGTCCCAGCTCAGAATGAATCCAGTATCATACCATAATTCCATGGTGTCTCCTGGTAACAGGACTGGCTGAAAAGTGAGTCACATTGGTCACATGATCACCCTCTTCTTAAGATATTTCACGCTATAGATATATGCAATCTTTTTATCCTCCTGTGGTTCCACTTTATACATTTGGAAGAGTTTTATACCAATTTAGCCCCACAATATTTTTTTTTCTTTCAAATTAACATTGACCTTTCAGTGCTTATTGTTTGACTAAAGGTTGAGTAGAAATAATTTTGAATCAACCATCTAAATATCCACAAATAATGGCTAGTGTTGTTTTTAGTATTTTTATTTGAAAACAGCAAAAATTTAAAATAAAGCCCTGTTTCAGGTTGCCACATTAGTTTCACAACCCAGTCAACCTGCATTTAAAAAATGAAATGTCATAAAATATTCATTTTCATATCCTTGCTCGTCCTTTTACGTCTTAGGATCCGTCAGCCTATAAATAATCAATCATTTCAATTACACCAGCATTACAATTTTTTTGATATCATACAAATATTTACCATGGCGAATGACTGATTTGACTGTAAAAGGCGTACACTTCCTTTCGGATGCAATCCTGATTACCTGACTGCAGCATGGAGACTAGATATTAGAGCGGTGAACTGCACTAAGCACATAAAAGCATACGGCAGATTCACGAATGAGAATTTTTATAAGCGCAAATAGACCGACGTACACATAGGTGAAGATTGATAATACGTAGTCTCCATGACAACCCGGTTTTGATGCCGGTTCCCTCCCTGACATCCCCATTTGGTTTAGACGTTGAATTGTTCTCTTTTCCTCCTGCCTGCGTGTCATATGGAAAAAAAAAGGTGATGGCGTTACGGTGGGGGCCGCTGTGAAGAATCTAATGGGTGTCTGGTCTGATTGTCCTCCGTCAGCGCAGCAGAGACGGAGGAGATGAATTGTGAGATGTATTCGAAGAGATGGGAGACAAGTGCATGTCAGCGCCCCATCTTTCCCCCGCGCTCGCGCTCTCTCCCTCCCCCTCCCACTCTGCCCCCTCCCACCACCTCTCTGCTTTTTGTCTGACACACGTGAAAAAAAAACAGACTTGACAGCGGCGTTCTGTTTGAGCAAAACATCAGAAAAGGAAAATGCTGCTTTCACCTGTTTTTCTTTCTAATTAGCCATTCGGGCAGGTCGAGCTTGATAGAGGGCACATTACCTTAATCATATTGCCCACACGTGGGCCGTGCCAAACGCCACGGATCTCTGCATGTGTTTTATATAGACTCAGCGTAATTTTATTACCTTCTTATTTTAACTGCCTTGCTCAGTGAGAAGCAGCAGGATTAAGGCAAAAGCCATTAACTTCTAATTGCGTGTTTGTTGATCTTTATATATCTGTAGTTTTAAGCATCATTTGACCATCACTAATCATAAGGAAATGACACATTTTAATAGAAGTGAATTTCTGTTATTTTGTCTGTATTATTATTACTATTATACAGTTTGGCTGTATTGGTAGGAGCCTTTCAGTCAGTCTCTGTCCTGAATTGCTTGCACCATCCCATCCTCTTTGTTTGCTGCTCGTCAGTCCTCTTCCCATCTCTCCCAGTCTACCCTGCATCTGCTCCACGCTCCCGTCTGCTGGAGGTCGTGACCCTGGACAAGGATTGGGGGGGGGGGGAAGCCAACCGTTCAGCGGCTAGCTTGGCTGCTATCCACCAAGGTCCTCCCCACACAAACCGCCCACTAGGTCGACCAGCGGGGGGACAGTTAGCGGGAACGCCAGGTGTGGAGGGCACCGGTTCATAGCGGTACACTGATAGCAACCAGATGTGCAGGACCCCCATAACTTAACACATACAGTGTTAGGAGCTGGTGATTTGTCACTCAGTCGCTCTCCGAGGGGTGTGCTGGGTTCAGATTTTATATTTGTAATAATTTTAATGTTTTGTAATGTTCAAATATTTATAGGTACCATGTGTGAATCAGATGAAAATAAAGTAGAACAAAAATATGAAGGGAAACATATTAAGCTTGTTAGTAACAGCATACAGCCAGCTTTTTGGTTCATCGAGAGCTGTTTATTGTGGTCGTATTTCCTGTAATGTTTGGTTTTGTTTTTAGCTCAGGATTAACAGAGCAGCCTGTGAGGGGTGTGGGTGTGGTGGGGCTGGGTACCTTCCTCTGATAAGGCTCTCGTGGGGCCGGTGACGGGGGCCCCGTGGCTTAAGGTGCTGGCCAGCTCCCTCATGGGGCTTAATAACGGCGTATAAATCACAGGCCTCTGTCAGGCTCGCAGCCTTCATTAAAATCAAATACGGCAGCTCTCCTCTTCACATCCCATTCTAATAAAACTGCTTGTCAAAAATGGCTTTGAAAAGAGGTCACGGTCACACGTCTTTTGTGTTCTCTGCCGCTCAGTGTTTTTTTTTATTATTATTATCTTAAAGGTAGCAGTAGTCAAAAACCTCGCTGGTCCCTCTCCTTCTGACATGCTTACATTGCCACATGCTTTGCATTAATCTATATATTTCACTGCAATATTATTTACAAAATATAGTATATATTTTTTCATCTTAATGCACATTTAGAGTATATTTTACTGTGTATTTCAAATTTTTGCCATATAGTCTCATATTTGAAATAAAAATAAAATAAAAAATGGTCCAACCATTCCTTTGCTTGGCTTCTTTGACATTTATGTTTTAGTGGGATTTGGTTTTACTTTGAGGTCATTAGCAGCACACAGAAGCAATGCCTGTTGGTGCTGTAGCTGCTTGTTGTCCCCAACACAGTATCTACACACTGGGGTCCTATCTGCGCTCCCTAACCCTCCTGCTGTTGTCCTCTCTCTGCTGGGGGCACATTTTCCCACACCTGTCCTGCCACCCTTTGATCCCGCCTTCTGTGTTGCCTGTAATACATGTGGCCGGGGCTCTGCCTTAAAATTTTAAAACTTATTTTGTATAACTCACAGCCATAATCGTTCATGATTGATTATCGTCGCAGACGTATGCTCCCTTATTGCGGCCTGTTTCAGCGGGGCTCCGCGGAGGTGGCCTGCAGGGGAGGACGGCAGCCGCTGGGTTGACAGGCATTAGTGTCTCTGCCCCCACCCCAGTCCCTCTATGTCGTGATTTGTCATTGAAAAGCACAGGATGACAATACCTACCATTCATCTCACAAAGGCACGTAACATTGATTAAATGTGGAAACAAAAACTGGTCAAATGAAAACTATTAAAGACTCTTGTTGTAGAGAATCTGTAGTAAAACGCGCAGATATTGCATTTCATTTCTATTCTGCATATTTAGATTTTCTCATTTCATTGGTAGAGGTCAGTCACATGGCCTAGCAGTCATATGACCTCTACAGGCATTCTACAATCTATAAAAATGAGGGAAAGCATTCCCAGAAAATGTACAACAATATAGATGAGCTCCTGTATGTAAATATTGTATTGTAATTGTAATAAAACCTTTTGACATGGTCCACTCGCTTATTTATATGTGCAGTGTATCCGTGGGGTGCGTGGGGAATGTGTATAAAAGTGAGTATGTTTCTGTCAGTTGTTGTGGGGGAGTGTGTTATTTATGTTACTATATCAGCACGATTCTGTGTGTGACAGCTCTGTCGTGCTTATGCTTGTGAATGCTTCTCTGATACGGCATTTTGGTGTCACTTCTCCAACTAGAGAAGTGACGCGCTGAGAGGTCTGCGTGTTACCGTAACACGGTTGCGCTGCGCCAAAATGCCTGCGTGATACTGTAACACGCTTGTGGTGCGCCAAAATGCCTGTGTATTACTGTAACACGCTCGCGGTGCACCAAAATGCCTGCGTGTTGCCGTAACACGCTCGCGGTGCGCCAAAATGCCTGTGTGTTACTGTAACACGCTCGCGGTTACTGTAACACGCTCGCGGTGCACCAAAATGCCTGCGTGTTACCGTAATACGCTCGCGGTGCGCCAAAATGCCTGTGTGTTACTGTAACATGCTCACGCTGCGGCAAAATGCCTATGTATTACTGTAACACGCTTGCGGTTACTGTAACATGCTCGCGGTGCACAAAAATGCCTGCGTGTTACCGTAACATGCTCGCGGTGCGCCATAATGCCTGTGTGTTACTGTAACACGCTCGCGGTGCACCAAAATTCCTTTTCTTCTCCTTGGCTTGTTCTTTTATTCATTGTATTTAGTGATGTGTGGCTGCAATATAGTGCTTCTTGTGTGGGTGTGCATCAGTATAAAAATATAAATATTTTCACTTTTATCCAGGAAACTAAAATACAAGAAATGAATAGTTTGGTGTGAACATAACAGCAATGTCCCTTCCTACCCAGTGTCCACAAAAAGAACTATTTGATATCAGGCAGGAATCATCTTTCAGCTGTGTGCCACAATGTCCTGATAGGCCGCGGTAATGAATCATTGAGCCCATTTTTGTAAGTTAAATAGTGGGAATGAAAATGGACCTTTTCTCGTGTCACCTATAAATATGAAATATTTACTCCTCCTCACCTCTGCGTGTCCCACGACAGTGTGATAAAATGTTGCTATCCCCTTCTCCAGAGCCCTTCTCGCATCATTTGGTTCTGTGCGCAACTCCAAAAGTGCATCGAATGACCAGGAAATACAGAGTGTGTCTTCGGTGCGTCACATTACATATTGTAATATCTGCTCCACACTAAATACATTTGCATTAATATTGTCATTTTGGTAGAATCAAGCTGTAAAACACACAAACGCCAGGAACAGAAATGTTGGTGTAATTCCTAAAGGTCTGTGACCTTAGTAATATATCACCAGGAGAACCTAATTATTTTCTCACAGCTGTAAAAATGAAAATGGTGAATGGTTAACAATGTGGTATTTTCTGTCGGTTTGAAATAGCTGCAGTATGTCATTAGTGTACCTGGATGTGTGTTGGCGTGTGCAAATGGGACTGACAGACGGCAAGGTGTGTGCATGATTGAACCTGAGGAGTAATTGTGTGAGTGTGTGTGTGTGTGTGTGTGTGTGTGAGTGAGAGGAAGGTTACTGTGAAGTTTGTGTGTGTATGTGTATACAGTTACCTAGTTTTGTGTGATTACTGTGAGATGTGTATATGATCAGTGTGAAGTGAGTGTTACATAGTTGTGGGTGATTACTGTGAGGTGTGTGTGTGTGTGTGTGTGTGTGATTACTGTGAGGTGTTTGCATATAATTAAGCAGTTGTGTATGATTACTGTGAGGTGTGTGCATATAATTATGTAGTTGTGGGTGATTTCTGTGAGGAGTGTACATATAATTATGTATTTGTGTGTGATTACTGTGAGGTGTGTGCATATAATTAGCTGTGTAATCACTGCAGTGCAGTTAATTACCGTGAGGTATATGCATATAATTTGATAGTTCCATATGATTACTGTAAGGTGTATGCATTTGGCTGGACATATCTAAAAAGTAATATGCTATATTTAAATTTCAAAATATGGATGGATGGATGGATGGATGGCATAAACAATAGGTCTAATATTGAAGCGTCCAACAACCATCCCCCACCACCACACCCACAAGCACACTTGCATGCAACACTTCATTTCTTTTTTAGCCAAGACTAGTCATGGCATAATAATCCAATAAACAGCCACCATTACAACTTGCTGATCGGAGGGGGGGTTCTGATTAGTGATGTCAGATATTGACGCCAGGTTACTTGTCCAATATTATCGATTACCACTATGGTCATATCGCCCAGCCAGTTACTTAGGTGTGTTTGATTACTATGAAGTGTGTGCATATAATTACTTACTTGTTTAAGATTACTGTGAGGTGTGTACATATAATTTCTTGTGTAAGATTACTGTGAGGTGTGTGCATATAATTACTTGTGCAAAATTACTGTGAGGTGTGTGCATATACTGTAATTACTTGTGTAAGATTACCGTGAGGTGTGTGCATATAATTACTTGTGTAAGATTACTGTGAGGTGTGTGCATATAATTCCTTAGTTCTGCATGATTAGCCTACTACTACTACTAGCCTAATCTCATTCTAAGGAATATGGTCCCCATATAATCTTTCAAGAAAAGCAAAAATAATTTCATATAATAACTAGGAATTAGTAATCAAAGAATTGTATACTCAAGGTAAATCGATCATGGACAAGTAAGCACTGTTGTGCTTGTACAAAACTGTGTAATGCTTAAAATGTTTTTCCACGTTATTTGTCATGATCCCACCTAAGGCCAGAAGGGCTGGATGCAGATATGTGTAGTCATTACAGCGCTGGTCAGGAGAAATGAGCTAGGAGATGCTGGTGGTGGCAGGACTCAGAAAGAGCTCTGCTGCAAAAAAAAAAAACAACCAAAGGTGGAAAATCTGAATTTTAAATAAGGCAAAAAAATGAAAAAAACGTTTTTATCTGTAATATTCGTTTAAGATATTTGTTGTGGCTGAGGAAGTTCATGTGCAGTGTGCACTGTGAATAACAATTTTATAGTTTTTGAAACCTGCAGTAATATTAAATGTGAAATAGAATTGACATAGAACTGGTGAACCTCCAACAGGAGTTGTGTCGAGCTTTTTAGTATTCATTTCATGTGCTTTTTTTTTACTACTTACCAGTAATTCATGCTTTACTGCATTAAAATGTCTTGTGCACTGATTGAGAGATTCAACAACTTTTGCTTCTAGAAACACATTCTGACGTGAAACCATGTTTTCTACTAGGATTATTTTTGTACCTTACCATTTTTTCTTCTGAGTTTGCTTTAAACTCCTAATGTCTTTTCTATATGGGCTTTTTTTTGAACCCTATCATGTGTTTGGTCTGGGTTATTTTAGGACACTTCCAGGTGCTGTACCTGGGTTATTTTGGAACCCTACCATGTGTTCTACCAGGATTGTTGTAGATCCTTGCCATTTGTTCCACCTGCTGTATTGTAGAGTGTCATTCTATGTTCTAGTGGGGTTTTGGAGTCTGATTCTATGATCTACTGGGGCTGTTTTAATGTCCTATCCTGTGGTCTATTGGGGTTGTTTTAAAGTACTAGCTTTGGTCTACTAAGGTTGTTTCATAAATATTAGAAGCTCTAGGGGAAACAAAAGGGGCTAAAATGGTGGGCGCTGCTGGTCAGGGGAACCTAACCATGTCATTTTTCATGTGCTCTTAGAACTCAGTCAGGGGTTTAATTGGAATCTAGACTTCAAAGAAGCTGTCGCCCTGCCCCCCCCAGGCCCCTTCTCCTGACCAAGTCCTTATTACTCTCACACCGTGAGCGGCACTTATCGCAGTATCACACAGGACATCGATTCACCCTCACTCGTGCTTCCTCCTGCCCTGACGTGATACACTTTTGGTGCGCGTGAGCCTGTGAGATTCACAGTTATGGAGCCTTATCTTCTGTGCATTTACATGCAGCACAGCTGCATAATTTGCTTCAGTGGCTCATCGAATGGACAAAAAATACGAGACTGAAACATCTGGCTGTTGAGATTCTGCCGCCATATTCCACGGCTCTGCTGCACGGCCCAGTATATGTAATCACAGTGGTTGAATTCTGGAGATGGGGTGACAAAGCCCATCCCGTGAGGTGTGTCTCACCATTCCTACACCTCATCTTAATGAAGATTATTTACGGTAAATGATTAACTATGTTTTTTGGGAGCAATGTAAATGACAAATGCAGTTGAATGGTGGTCCTTGTGATGTTACGGGGGTCTGTGATGGAAGCCTGTTACCACGCTTGACCTGTTTTCTTTGGTGGTCTCGTTCATGTCTCCCCAGAGATCCCTGCTGCTTCAGCGGTGACGTTCCAGGATGCTCGACATATTAGAATATTGTCAAAAATCTACCATAATTGCGTTCTTTTATAAAAGTAATTTGTTTTCTGGAACAGAAACTGTGTTGTTCTTTTTTTTTACCTAGCTAGTGAAAAGCAGTGTATCCATAAAAGCCTGAGGTCTTACCGTGTTTGTAATGGAGTATGAGTACTGCGAAACATTTGTCCCTTTCTCCATTTCATCATGATTCATTAACAATGTGGAGCAGTTTTCTGAAGCTGTAACTGAAACCAGCTGAGTGTTTCTATGGTGTGATTATAGGTATAACAGCTCTTATTTCCAGACCTCCAACAAATCATTTTTTACCATTATGCACAGTCAAAGTGTTAATAAAGCTTTGGGGTTTTTGATTTAGATGTATGAATAATGAAATGGCTGTATCATTAAAAGTATACTTAATAGTTAATAGGTGAATTTCAAATGTCTGAGGGAAGAAAGCTGTGGACATCCTATTTAAATGTGTTATAGAAAGACAATATTCAGGCACTGTACTGAATGCGAGTGCATCACATGTAAGTTATTAAAATGACTAGAGAGTTCTTTGTAATTGTTTTTTTTTTTTAATGTGTGTTCAATGTGCGTGTTTGCACACATTATGCATATAATTGGAGGAGCACACTACTCACTACGACTTCTTACGATGTTTGTTACAAAGATTAAATTATTTCATAGGCCGTCTATAGTTTGACATTAGGAGGGTAAGAGAAGAGCATAAAAATGAGTGAAAGCGAGAAAGACAATGCAAGGCATGGTTCAGAGCCAGCGTCCACGGGCATCATTTAAAAAAATCCCAGTGATCATATTTTTCCCTTTATTGTTGCTGCTCCCCCTCTGTGGCGGTAACTCGGAGAGCAGCAGGATCGTGTGAGATCACAGGTTCCAGGGATGAGAGGAGAAGATGGAAGGAGGACAGAGAGGAAGAAAAGGAAGGAGGGAAAACAAGGGAGGGCTTCTTAAATCAAAGGGACAGCTGGGATGCCGCACAGCGGGTCGCTGTGTTAGTGAGGCTGGTGAATGGGGGCGTGGTGGGTGACAGGGTGGGGGGAGGTGGATGCCCTCGCTCCTAGCAGCCCCCTCCCAAGTGTGCTCCCCCCAGCTGACTCCTAGACACATATCATTCATTTCCTTTGCTTTTCATCAAATATGAAAATACAGGGACCACACTCGCCTAGGTACTGCCTAGGAAATGTTCAAAGAGGTTTTAGCCTTTTGGGCTGCTAGTTGTGTACCTTTCATCTATAGCTGGGTTTTTTTTTTTTTGAATAATAATAATGAAAATACTTTATTTTCCATTGTACAGGTACATAGTAATTCTCTTTGCATATCCCATTCTTCACTTGAATCACACACACACACATATGAGGGAAAAGCCTGGGGTAAGAAACCACGGCCAGTCATAGTGGCCCTGGAGCTCAGTTCAGGGTTCGGGCCTTTTGCTCAAGGGCCCCACAGTGGCATGATTGCTCTGCTGGCCGCAGGATTTGAATTGATGACCTTCTGGACACTGGCACACTCTTCTGACCCAAAGAGCCGCACACAGCCCCCTCTTTATCAGTTTGTCATTTCCTGTGAGACCATTGAAGCCAGCCAGTGGTTCGGAGAGCCAACGCTCAGTATCAGCGTCGATTTGTATGTATCCTGCTTCTCTTCCTAGTGCCGAGGATTTGAACGCAGCAGATTTCATTTGCACTCCCGCCTTGCATTCTAAAGAGTGGGGAGTCATTATGGGGAAGCTCATAACACATAGCTTGCTTTCATAATGTACAATGAAATATTCAGTAAGATGAGTTACATTAGGTGTCTAATGTGTCTGGGATGGTAACTTTTCGTTGTGTATCAATTCGGCCGTCTTCGGGTTTTTATCTGAAATGAAATTGCTGGGTATCCTGGTGTAATGGACTCCTTTAATGCCCCGCCTAATTTCACAACATAAAACATAAAGCATTTTGATGCTGGGCCCAGGGGACTGGCCGGTGACTGGGTCATTGAAGCTGCTAATGTTCTGAGGTGTTTTCATCAGAATACGGAATGAGGCGTCTGCCGCGACAGCGGGACACAAGCCTAATTCACACCACTGTTTCTACCATGAAAAACCCAGAAATGGAGCATGCATGTAGGTCCTGATATGGCAAAAGGGGAAAGAACAAATTTAATGATCTGAAATTTCAAGAAAAATCCACCGAGTAACTGAAAGACTGCACTATGTGTGCTATAATATGTTTTACAGATTATTATTTATACTGTGGTTAAATACCTTTTCATTGGCCGCTAACAGTGTGTTTCATTACTGTGTGACTGACCCAACATTTTAAGTGAGTCTTCATGGTTTGAATAGGCTGCCCTTTTCGCAGTAATAACAGTATTTGCCTTCATGACTTTGCAATGTTCTGCAAGCTGCCTTTGTTTTCCTCTTTTCCTATTGTTTCTGCTCCCTTATGCCTGATTTGGTTGAGGAATCAGAACACACAATATGTGGGACTATTATCTTTCAGTCATAGATGGTAATTAATTGGGATAAACTATCATTATTCTCCAAACTGGAGGTTCACATGGCAAGGTTTTACTTTGATGCCTTGAGGAGGATAGTTAAGAATTACTTTGGTAAACATCCAGCACTATGAAGTACACTACAATAAGATTTAATTGGTCAACAAAATATACTTTACTTAAGGCTATGTTTTTAATAATTTTAAACACATTCATAATGCATCGTAATGCATTCATAAAACATTATAGACATGGCTATAAATATTTATAAAAAGGCGTAACACATTATAGCCATGATTATTATGCATTTTGACTGCCTTATGAAGCTCTCATCTATAATGCACTATAGATACCTATATAATACAGTACGAAGCGTCCTTAATGCTTATACCAACCATTATAGTGCATTATAAAAGCATCTATAGTGCATTATAGATGAGAGCTTCAGAAGGAATGTGTTTATAAATGACTAAAACATGACCTTAAATAGAGTGTAACCAAGAAAATCTATTTTCATGTCCAGAAAATAAAAAGAAGAAAAAAATTAAAGAGGTTGCATTTTGTACTATATATTTTCTAAACATCTATAATCTGTTCTTTTGAAGGAGATATGAGAACTTTTGATTCACATTACTGTAATTGTACTTGTATTTGTGGTGTACCATTTGGTTACATCATTTCCAGTTGAGACTGCATGAGGAAATTAATTAATACATTTCTTGACAAGGATGGAGCCTAAATTCACAAGCAGATGTTCAACCTGGAGAAAATGCAGCTAACTGTGGCTGTGAGCTGGCTACAGTGAAATGGCAAAGTTTAAATCAGTAATGGGGGGGCATTTTGGTTTCCCAATAAATTACACCAACACTGCAGATAGTAGTTGATAAGACCAAGGCTATCTTATGGCTGCTATACTAAACTCAGATATGGCATTTAAGGCACTTTTGCCAGGAAATTCAGACCAGCCTAAAAAAATGACTAAGGCTATAGGAGTGTTTTTCACTATAGATATGTGACCATACTTGGTAGTGGGATTTAGATGGTATATCTGTTATGATGCAGTTTTATTTTTGAATTTCTATTTATTTTTCATGCTTACAATGTGGTAATAAGTGTCTCTTTGGTTTTGTTGTACTGACACATCGACAGAGATCTTGAATCTTGTTTGGTTTACAACCGTTTGTCACGCCCTGCTCCGTACGATCCCCATGTGTGCCACGCCCACCTCGTTACCCCGTGTTTTTACCTGATGGTTCTCACCTGTGCCTTGTTCAGTTTGCCCTGTCCTGTGTATTTAGTCCGCGTCTTTGTTAGTTTCCCCCAGACTGGTCATTGACGTTATGTGTATCGTGCTTCCCCGCCTGTTCTCCTCTGCCCAGTTTCCCTTTTTTAAACCCCGTTTTGCCCGTCTTCCCGACTCATCTCGCCTTCCTGCTCGTCCGCCTGCTCCGTACCGTGACACCGTTTCTAATTGTGTTTGCAGTTTTAATAAATAATCTAAAAGCAAATATATTTTCCCTGTGGTACCAAAATTGCACCAAACCAAACCAAAGTTTGTACTGAACAATGACTTTTGTACCATTACACCCCAATTCTCATGTGATGGACCTAAGTCTTCATACAGTATTAGTGGATGCAGCTTCAATTGTCACATTTGATGTGGGCAGAAAACCCTCTCTGCATGCCTATAGAGCAGATTAGGTCATTTTTTGATTGGGCATAGTTTTATTTTGCTTCGGTTTTAAAAAACAAAATATGTAGTGCCTTACATTTAATAAGGGTATTACAATGGGCTCATAGAAAGTGTTACTTTTGGATTAGACTGCTTTTGTAACTGAACATTTGACTATTCATTTTCTTCATATCACTCTGCGGCTCAGTCATCCTCCTGACTTTACTGATTGGTAGTGGGGCTCAAATGGACCCAACTAAAGTTTTGGATTTAGTAGCTCAGGTGTGTTCGGTCAATGAGACATCAGAGGTGCAGCGTGTTTAGGAGGAGTGGATTACTTTACATCAGACACTCTACTGTCCCCGCTGCCAGTGAACCAATATCAAAGATCAGAACTGGGGCTGATCCAGACATTTTTTAATTGATGGGTATCGATCCATGATCCCATCTATTTCATTCTCCACATCTGTCTAATTTACATCAGTTGCACAAATAATAACATTCCGTCAGACACTGCAGTAAGCCTGAGGGACATGGCTTTAAACTACAAACTATCGAGATGTCAGCTTGTGGAAATTCTTTAAATTGGATACTCAAAGTAGCCCAACAGCTATCTTTAATGTTTGCAATACCATCCTTTTGAGAGGAGGTAGCAACAGAGTGTCGATTAGTACAAGGAATCTAATTAAGCACTTGCAGAAACATCATAGGAAAAATGCTGCAAAATTGTGAGGCTTACTCAGATGAAGAATTCACTCCTATGTGTGTGTGTTTGTGTGTGTGTATGTATAAATATTTATTAAAAGATTGGATAGGACTTGGAATGGGCAGATATAAATATTGAATGGATCAGATTGGGGTACTAAAAAAGTGGATTGGGACATCCCCACCCAAATCGTGCTGGCATCTTCTCTTTGCTGGGGGCAACCTGGGAGGCTGCTACGTTGCCTGCTGTACCTTGATGTTGTCCAATGCTTTTAGTTCTTTCGCTCATTTTTCTGTCATGTTCTGTAAAAGAATCAGAATAATCACAACAAGCAAGTATTCCAGCAAGTACTGTGGCAAAGCTTCACTTTCTATCGAGCGTCATTATTATAAGCAGAGGATTGATGAACAAAGGGTGGGTGAAAACAGCCAATATGAAAGTACATGTGATGGCTTTCTTTCCGTGCACCATATCTTGACAGAGGATGGATTGTCTGAGCTGAAGCAGACTGGCGCTCGGGTGGTTTTTGATTTAACCATCACCTTTGAAAGGCGAAGATTCTGCATGAATGTGATTTTGATGTAGTGTAAGCATGGATTGGGTGGATCCCAGCTCTAATGGAACCGTTTTCGTTGCTGACCTTGGCAGTCAGATCACGATGGATGGGAGGAATAAAAGACAAACATATTTGAACAGTAAAATAGGTTTGTTTGTTAGGCGATGCTGAGGATTGCAGATGTGCTTGCACAACCTCTAGATAGTTGTGTGATTTTCTGAAATAAATTGAACCAAAATGATATGTGAACGCAGTTGAAAGTCAAGCAACTGCTTTCTCATATGAGGTCTTAAATTTACTCCAAGACGGCGTGACGGTGTACATGGATTTTGTGTTTGCTGTGTCATGGTGACTGCAAACAGTGAAAGCGCCCTCAATCTGACTTAACCTCATAAAACAGACTCTTCATTTGCTGTGATAGACCCTTCACCATGTAAAATTAACTGCAAATGCAATACGCTTTTATGCTGCTTAAGAAATTCTGTGTTCAGTATCAACCATAGCCATAACTATAATAATTATGGTTCTTTTTATGACTTTGTGAAGCAGTGGGGGGTTTTGATGTATTGATTTAATTGATAGGATTTCTTTTTTAACAGAAGTGTGAAAGCTCTCCTTTTGAATGACTCATGCAATTATAAATGTTGTGGCATACGATACACGGCACAATATTTTCTGCAATTAAGTCACTGAAATGAATCAGCCTGTGCTTTAGAAAAGCATCGTGTTTAATGCATTGATGTGTTTAATGGACTGCCCACGGAGAAGGCCGTTAATATTGCCATTTGAGGAAGGGTCAATTTTTCACTTCAGAATAATAACATTGGCAGCACGTGTCTGGCAGTGACAGGGGTGTGACACAGCGGCCTGTCTGATCCAGCACACCCTTGCTCTACGTTCACTGTGGTGAGGAGGAACTTGCTGCACTCAAGGTTATGTTCCTTAAACGCCGACTTCAGCTGGAGCACAGCAAGTAGAGTGATAAGATGACCATATCATTGTACCTTATCTGATCTGCTTTAGCCCAGTGACAATGTCTCTCAGTCCCTGGTCTTTGTAATTGTTTTATGGATCTTAGCAGGCAGATGACAGTAAAAATAGTCAAAATGCAGTGCAGCTGAATGAAATGAAATGTTCAGCTGTTTTGCTTATTGGCCCTGAGTTTATTTGACTCCTGTTTATTTCACCTGTCTCCTTTGAAGTCATGTTGATTATATCCATGCTTTTTGGCCCATGCTCGTCTGACCCATGGCCAGAGCCTGCTTTTACCCACCTGTGCCTGGTTAGTGATGTGATGTGGAGCCATAGGGATGTGGGTGGACACAGTGTCACTAACAGAGCTTCTGCTCACTCTTTCTTTCACTCAGGTGCACATTAGAACACCCTGCTAGCAAAAAAAAAAATATATATATATATTACTGTTCTTTTTTATTTTTTCCTGTAGATCCACTGTTATATTACAGTCTGAGTGGCTTACTCGGGTCCTTTCCGGGCTGGAATGACAGCTTTTGAAGTCCTAATGGGCTGCTCATTTTGGGCCTGAGTGCATTTTGGCTGCTTTCTCAGCAGCACCTCCACATCTCCTCCCGGTGTGGGTCTGCAGAGCCCAGCTGGGTCAGGCAGTGCTCTCCATGTGCTCAGCCGTCCTCCACCAGCATTAGGTGCCAGCTTTGTGTCACAGCCTGCTCCTCATGCTCGCTACAGCTGGGATGGGTACCCCGGGATCTCTCACGGCTCGTGTAAGCCAGCTTGCTGTCTCTGGGCGCTCCAGAAAGTGCATGATAAGTGTAGCAAGATTAATACCAGGTACTGAAATGAAACCAACATGAGTGGCAGGAAAGCTGCTTAAACCACGAATGTTCTTCTGCATTTCAGTAGTATACAATTAACAGGTTATTAATTAATCTGAAGACACATGATGTATTGAAGTGGTATTTCCTAATTGTCCATGGTGTATAAGACCATGATGTTCTGTAAGCGAGTTTAGTGCAGTCCTTTGTTTTGTGCCCTTTGTTTCCAGGAATAGGCACAAATAATAATAATAATAATAATAATAATAATAATGACTGTGTAGTGGATAGAGCTTTATGGATGGAGTGACAGATGTCCATGTACTGCTAGTATTAACCTTATGAACATGATGATGTTGTGCAAGAAAAACACGTTTTTAGTTGATTTTGAAGTTCAAACAAAGGAAAAATTGTTTTTTATATTCAGTTATTATTGCCTATGTATTCTCTGGAGTGTCAATTACTTTCTCCTAAAATGGTTTATCAACATTTAAAAATTCCACGTATTACTCATTATACTGTGACAGAAAAATGCTGGTCCTGGCTTTAATATTATAGGTTTCTTATGAATTATGGTTTTGTATAAAAGGGCAAAAATGATCAGGGCCAGATATAAAACGGGGGGGGGGGGGGGGTAAAGGAAATATATTTACTGATTTCAAAGTAGTAATTCAGGACTAAACTGTTATAGAGGCCTAATTTTAAAATAATTACATGCATCACTTTCAAACCGGTTTGGATAATAATTTGGTAATTGCCTCCTTGCTACATAATTTTGTGAAATGGTTGTCATTATGTCTTTATAATCATATTTCTGGCAGTCTGCAGCTTTCGCTGGTCATAAAAATGGTGCAGGCTGAATGAACAGCCCATTCTCTGCCTCCTGTGCTTAAGCGATTCTCAGCTCCTTCAGGGATGAAGGAGGTATGGTAACAATTGCTCAGCTGCTCACATCTCGGAGTCTCCATTACCCCCCTACTGAGGCCTGCCCCCAGCTCTGGAAGAGACCCGTATAATCTTCACATGCAAACTAGAGGTACCATTCATGTATTTTTATCAGGTGAAGATGGGCGCATTCATTTTAGGCATCCAGATACACTTCTCTCCTCCAGAAAGGGACATTCCTAGCCTCAGCTGAAGTGGGCCTGTTGTCTCGCCACCATTACTGATGGCGCTGGCCAAGCCTGTCTGTGTGTGTCCTCTCTGCTGAGGCCTCTGCAGTAGAAGCTGCCCCCGTCAGCATGAGACCATTGGCCGGTGTATTTCTCACACTCTCGTTTGATCATATAGCTCATGGAATAGCTCATTCTTTTCCAGAGGTGTGTAGTTCAGATCCTGAGAGCACTTGACTGGTTAGTTGAAACAAAATCTTGATCTGGACTTTTACTCTCTGGACCTGAATTACCCATCTCTGTGCTTTTCACACTGGAGGCAGTTGCCTCACCTCCTGTACCCCCTTCTCAGGCCTAGTCCTGCTTGAGAGCAACCGCCTGTAGCAGCTAGGAAACCCACACTGTGGCTGAGAAACATGACTTAGCACCAAGTGTTTGTAGTGACACAGCAGGAAGAAGGGCTGTTGCTGAAACCATGGGCCAGCTTCATATCCGCTTTTGTATTATTATTAAGCTCACAGTGTCTGGTGACCTCGTTCATGAGGATAATGTCACAGGCATCACTATGGAGTCGTATGTACAGGCCACTCCAGTGTATGCAGTAAATATTCAGGTTTTTGGTTTTTAGGGGGATGCATTTAGAATTACAGCTGTAAAGCCGTGACGTGTATCAACAGAAGCGGAGCCGAGAAGGCGAGCGGGGAGGGGTGTGCATGTGCTGATTTACAGCAGGTCCAAGGAGCAGAGCCCTAGGGGTGCAAAGGCACTGCTTCAAATAGAGATTGCCGGTGGCCTCTTGTGTGATTTGAGACTCAGGGTGATTTATCTTTCCCACAGTCCTTTGCATCTGCAATCCACCCTACCCTCCAGCCTCAGTTCATCCTGCCTCAGATCTGAAAGATCCCCAGGCGGGTTGCAGTGTAAAGAGCGGGGAACAATATGGAGAAAGGAGCAGAAATGAAGGCGTGCTAAGGCGCTAAGTCACATCAGACATGGGTACTGACTGGGAGGGTAACACTGAGAGTAGCTGAGTATCACTTTGTAAGAGTGTGACCTGCAAGTGCATGTAGGCCACTGGCTGGCCACTCCTGGCCAACAGCTATGGTGAATTTCCCTGGAAACCTCTCAACTGGAGGAAGGGTGCATCAACTGGGCGAGTGTGAGAGAGAGGAGGATGATTCCATCCATTTACTGCCCTGCAGTGAGGCCCCACAACCCCAGAGCTGTCCACAGCTCAGGCTGGTTAATGAAGGAACGTCTCCTCAGCTGAGTGGACCGGATGCCATAAGGAAAATGCAGAGATTCACCTCAGGAGCTTCATCTGTTCTGTGTGCGCGCTGATGCCCGGATCCGCTTTAGCAAGCCCCAGCGCTGGGGACTACAGCTGACATTTCCCCTGCATGGGATCTCTCGAGAGTGGATTTAGAGTCATTTTCAGAGCAATTATACCTGCCAGTTTTGACTGGTAGGATTGCCCTCGTTTCTGCTCATGTCTTCATGTTGAAACTGGCCTAGTTATTCAGCAGCGGCTGCTGCACTGAGTTCCTGTCATTGAAGCAGCGGTCACACAGTCTGCCGGGCTCAGTTCTCTGCAGTGAGCAGCATGTATCATCTTCTAGATTTTGAAAAGAGAAAAAATGTGGCTTGTTTCTGATAATAGATGATAGTTCAAACTGTGACCTGCAAACCTAGATACACACATTATCCAATACAAGTGGTATTATTATTATTATTATTATTATTACATTATTATTATTATTATTATTATTGTTATTTATTATGAACTATTACCTTTAGCAGTTTACCGATAAAGATGGCAATGATAAGGGCTGGATTTGGTATTAATGTGTCTATAACATTACAGGAGGAGCAGGAATAGCACATACAAAAGTAATAGTTGTTCCAGTTTTACCTTAATAGGGTCCAGAAGCCTCTGGAATTTTCTGCTAACGAGAAAGATTTTTCTGTGGGGAAAAAATAACATTCATTTCAGGCCCAGCAGTTGGCAGAGACTGAAGAAAGTGATCAGGCATTTCAGGGTGTTTCAGAAATTAATTATGATTTTACGGTATTTGGATTCTGCACTCTTAGACCCAAGCGTGTGATTTTATTTCCTGTCCTGGGACTCAGGCTGGCACGGGTTGCCAAGCGGTAGGACCCACGCCCCCTGGGGTGTCAGTTTGGCGTGTGTTTAATAGCGTTTGGCTCCCTCCGTGTTGTGCAGCAGCTCCTAGACCAAGCTGGACCAACTGCAGAGGAGGTTGGGGGACGTGGATGTGAAGCTTGTCCACCAGACATGTCTATCCAGGGCAGCTGTAATATCACTGGACTATTCTTTGTTGTCATTCAAACACCTGGATATTAAAACATTTGTCTGTTTTAGCAATAGCTAAGCAACTTTAAAAAATGGAATATGATGGTGTTGCCTGATTGGCCCAGTGAAAATCCTGGCCAGTGTCGATCTGAAGCGGTACATTACTCACGTTAAGGTTTGTGCCAGCTGGCTTTGGTTTCAGCTGAATCCTCCACACTGATGCAGAGCTTTACACTCCTGGACTTATGACAGCATGCACTGTTTATAGCTGACCCGAACTCCATCCAGTCTGCTGTCTGCATGTTGAGAATGGCTTGTTTTCTCTTGGATCTATGAGACCAAACTGTACCAGTTCCGCTGCAGTAGTGCAGTCTGGGTAATTATCAATGGGCCAGCAAGGCTGTGCACTCGTTGTCCATCATTCATACAGAAGCTTTCACAAGGTGATTGATGTCTACTAAAATGGTAAAATTGAAGCTATTTCTAGGATTTAATTTTTTTGGTTTACAATTGGCATTTTCCTCAATTATTTAAACGAATAATCATATATCTGAATTTGGTTTGTTACATATGGATGCATCATGAAATGATATCCGCAAAAAGCCAGTGTGTATGCAGTTCTTAGGATAAGCATTAGGTCAGCTGTTCAAACCCAGGTATGAGGACTCTTTAGCCAATCAGTCCTCTAATTAGTAATCTAATGAGGAAGCTGCAGTGAAAACCCGCATCCCCAGCGGCCCTTTCTGGAAAAGACTGGCCACTCCTGGTATAAAATCTAAAAGAACTGGAGATATGTTTTAGAGTCTCTGTTGTCTTTTTTTGCATTATTGTTTACTGACATAAACATAAAGTTTAACCGTATTGAACGCCTGGAAATGCAGTGTGGAGAAGTCCCCAGATTCTGACCCAGCTTTCCCTGTGCCCTTTTATGGCAGTGTATGGTGTTCCGACCTCCATACATATTCATAGCGAGTGTCAGATGTCATGTTTACCTGTCAGGGTTGTGATTAGGGTGATAAGACAGCTTCCTGCAAAGTTCAGAGGAGGCAGTCAACAAAATCCTGCTGACATGGATACCGTTTGATTTCCATTTGTCTCAGTATGTATTATTTATGCTGGTTTTTCTCACCCTGCTACATAATTACAACACCAGTAGCTCGTAATGAATTCTGATAAATTTTAGAATTTGTTTCCCATGCTGACGCTTCCTTTGATCAGGTTGCCAATTAGACTTTTTTCCCCAAAAGGTTTCAACATAAACAATGTATCTGGTGCCCATATTATTATTTAATAGTTTTTGTCCTATAGATGGTGGTTTTCTCTTACCTTCTCTTAATAAAGACAATATGGATCAATTCAATTAGCAGGAGCACATATAAGCTATCCCTAAACCTAGCAGCAAGCTCAGCAGCTTCCCGTCAGGTGTCTTCAGTGGATCTGCCATCATAGCCCCTCGATGGCCATGGAAAACCAGGTGGTACCTCCTTAGTCCTTATCGAGTCGTAAACCAGTGGTTTTAGCTGCCAGAAATCCCTTCCTGATTAGAATAGCCTACACTGAACAGGGTTCTCTGTAGCTTTTCAAAAGTATTACCCTCTAGCTAACAGTACTGGAAGTTCCTTAGCCATACATTACATGTACTGTATTAGCCACAAAATCATTCTCTCACCAAAGGCGTGACTACTACTACAGGTGCAAAAAGGTCAAATATGTGTGGCTGTGATACTGTGTGTCTGTAGACAAGTGGTCTGGCGTTGTCTAGCAATGTATCCATTGGCAGAATGCATTTTTTGTTTTGTTTTTTCTTCCTCACATACAATTTTCCCCAGTGCACTCTTTACTTCTTAATTAACCTAGAGAGACCACCTATAGCCTGAACAGGTTGGTATTAAATCTAGAATGTATGGACTGAAATATTATATCATGCACCATTTGGCCCCAACTCACCCTCTGTAGCATGCTAACTTGTCTTGTAGCATCTGCATGGTGGGTTGTATTTGTGCTTACCAGCATGAATCATGTTGTAAGGCAAACTACTGAAGCTTTTTGAACCCTTTTTCTCAGTAAAGTCTGCATGTGCTTCATCATACAGTCGTGGAGTGATTGTTTAAGAGAGTGCTTTCCTGCTTAGAATAACATGCAGAGCGTTGGATTAAGAGTGGAGATGTACTTTCTGAATCTGTTATCCTTCACATATGAAAAGGGCTGCTAATCAATGGCAATCATTAGCCAAGTACAGGTTTATTGTGTTTTGTTTTGTTGGGGTCATGGTCTCCAGTGTAAAGTGTCCTATAAAGCCCAAAAAACTTATGGAATAAAAATAAATATGATTTATATATTTATGCCAAGGGTATTTATTCATTTATTCATGTTGAATATGTATATACACAGAACATTTATTTATTCAAGTCACGTTTTATCTGCTGTATGTCAGTCTTCTCTCCAGGACACACTCAACAATGTACTTCGTTTGTGTAAATTTCATAGCTCGGTTACTGAAATCTGATTAGCTTTTAACAATGTTTTCTTTGTGTGTGAGATGGCTCTCATAGTTCAGACAAGGTCTTGTGTTTTGGAGAAAACCTGGAAAGTAAACAGCGTATCACCAAAACATATTTAGTGTAAAACATATGCAAAAAGAACACCTGCATTGGTCAGGATTGCGAGTTTTAGTCTTTGCCAACTGATTGATAAATAAACTTAACACTGTCACATTTTAAGCACAGGTGGCATTGTGATGAATAGTTAGTGAGACCCTAGGCTGAGGTCCCCACATGTAACACAGGAGGTACTTCACCATACACTGGTGCTCAAGGTTATTCTGCTGCTGAAGGCATCGCAAGGGGTTCTCCTTCTAAGGAATTTGTCTGACATGCAGGAAGACATGCTGTTCGCCTCCTGTTTTTCATATTCCCTGCCTGCACTTGTCTTTGTGATTTAAAGTCACTTAGTCTGTGTTTCTTTGCCTTTGAATATCTTTGACCATATAGAGCATCTTAATGTATATATTTGTTTTCCTGAGATGCAGTTAATTGTGATATATTTCTGGAGACAGGCCCAGCCCCTGCTACTTTGAAGGCCCTCACTGAGCTGTTTCCCACCCAGTGCTGCCCATCCCTAGTTTTGCTTGTTCCTCATGCTTTACTGAATCTGTGCCTAAAGTGATTTTCTTATTTTGAAAAGCATTCAGCTGAAGCATATGATACAATTTCTTAGGGAAAAATTAACTCAGGTTTTGACATTTTTTATACATTGTATCGCGTGTTGCTATTTATATGATGTCTTCTGTATTTCACTCTTTCCTTTACTGTAATTGTGCTCAATTCACCATCAAAATGTCATAATATTTCCCATTAATCTGAATTGAATTTCGGCACAATGGCTTCAGTGCCATTCAATTCAAAGCAAATGCCTCTGACACCTAAGCATCATTTTGCCAGTTCTGATATGTTTCCTTTAACTATAAACTCCTTCATAGCAGCAGCATTTTTTTTTTTTACTTTTTGCTCTGTGGTCCCAAGACCTCAGGCTTGTCCTTTGTACCATTTCCTGGGATAGTTTAGCCATCGTTTATGAAGCAACTGCTACTACTTGTGACTATCTGGCATCATGTTTTAGATGAATGGTACTTATGTTTTCCCCTTGTCATTCTAGGGTTTTCTTTGGGTTCTCAGGTTGCCCACTCACAGTCCAGAAACATGCTAAGGTGAACTGGAGACGCCATTGTCCTTAGGTGTGAGTGTGTGTGCCCAGCAATGGATTGGCACCCCATTCTGAGTGATTTCTTTCCATACATCTTCCATATGCACCTACAGTAGGATAGGCTCCACATCTCAACAACCCTGAGTAGGACAAGCAGGAATGGAAAATGGATGGATGGATGGATGGATGGATAGATTTGTGTTTATATTAGCTTTTTTCCACTTCCCCTTTACAGGGTTGCAGTGAGCCTGAAGCCTATATCCCATTGGACATAAGGCACGGGGACACCTTGGACTGGATGCCTGTTCATTGCAAGGAAATTACTTTTTATCAGTGTTTGAAACGTATATTCCAATTGCAAAATATATATTCCGTGGCTTGATGAAAAAACTGACTGATGTGTATCAAGATACAATCAGACTGAAGTATTTTTGCGTTTTCATAACAGATCCTTGTTCACAGATGAAATCTCAAGACCCTTTTCAGAGGGAAAAGGTGTTCTGCCTTATTTTAATTCTTTTAAATATGTATCAAAAATATTTGTAAAGGAACTAGCAAAGAGAATGTTCTGTGACTCATTTTGATCAAAACATTCATGGGCATAGTTCATTATTTTATGCTACTTTCATAATCAGTGTTTTAGTGATAAGGCATGTGGTCTATATAGCCTGCATGCACCTTGATTTAGTCTACAAACACCTGAAATTCTACAGAAGGGATTTGGCACCGTTCTTCTTTGAGTCCAATCATCTCCCGCCTGATAGATGACAGTAGAAAAACGCTGTCTCAGGCACCGTTGCAAAATATTCTGTAATTTCCCGGCTAGCTCTAGACCTGTTGACTGGGATGGTTTAAGGATCATATTTCTTTGTTGTGCCATGACTTTTTGAAGCTGGCTCCTTGTGCATGTAGTTCACATTTGGAATCATTGATCTGCTCTCACACTCATGACTTTGTCATTCATTTTCTGTGAATCCGTATCCCAAAGTACGCACTTTTTCCTGTGGCTGCACTTTGCTGATGGTGCCTTTCACAGATTTTCTGATTTCCCCATAGATATTTCTAGTCATCCAGCTGTCTTGGTCACTGAAACTCTTGTAAAACTAAGCCTAACACTCTTTTGAAGGTCACTGAGGTCTGTCTTTTCAGCCAGTTTCACTTAATACTTAATAATTTTATATGAAAACTATGATGTTTTTTTAATGCTGAACCTTAAGGAACATGGTATGCAAAGCATTTCACATGCTGGGAAGTTGTTTACGTCGTGCTTATTCATTTGATATATGTGCTACAGTTGTGGGTGCTTGTGCTTTTGTGCTTTTGACACACTTGGTCACCTTCCTTGATGATTATTTTTACTTTTTTATGTCTGTAAATTTTAAACTACTCCTTATATTGAAGATTTTTGCCGCTTTCCGATGAATGCCAGTACAAATAAAGATGAGCAAATATACAAATACCTTTTTGTGCCACTATACAACACAGAAACCTTTGGATAATATAATTATATACACATATCTTGGCCACATGTATTGTTCAGTGTCCTCAATTCCCTATACATTCACCTTGGAAAGGATTAAATAGTCAAGCAATTTGATTTTGCAATGATATTCATTTCTGCAACTTTGACTGGAATCAATGGCTTTGTGGGCTGTGCAGGAATCGTAGCGTGGGGGATAGGTCTGAGGAGTCAGGACAGAACCCCTGCTTGGATCCGTGTCATTTGTGAACACAAAGCTCAATAAAAAAGATAATAACAAGAATGGAACGATGTAAAAAGCTAATTTGCCAGTAGCAGGCATTTCATCCAGCGTGGATGATGGTTAACTGGCCACGAGGCAAAGAGCAGGTCAGAGAGATTCCACTGGTCAACAGCACTCATACACCGCTATGCCAGGCTGCCGTACAGGTCATAAAATCCTCAGAATAGCTGACCCTGCACCAGATTCATTTAACTGTATCTCAGATATAGCATGTTGGACCATCAAATGTTGCATCTAGCCAAGGGTGTTTCACTGCCCTGTGCCCTATGCTCCCTGGGGTAGGCTCCAGTACCCCGTGATCCTGTGCAGGCTGTTGTGTATGGATCTTCAGGCTTCTCCAACGAATGTTCATAATGTTCCTTGTTGAGATGATTTGGCAATTGTGCTTCAAGAGAAATTCAGGTTTGATCTGATCAAAAATCCACCTGTTTGTTTTCCTTAGAGTAGCTTTAAAAATCTGCATCAGCATCAGAGTTCAAACATGTATATAATTTGCATGTCCTGCTTTGCTGTTCAGCTTTCAGATTCATCTTGACAAGAATACTAAAAACAATAATGAATTTCTGTTTAATAAACCAATACTACCTTTTTGGTATCTGTGGAATGATTATTTTCAGTTATTTATTATCATTTAGGTAGTAAACTGCATGTCCATCCATCCATCCATCCATCCATCCATTCATTCATCTGCAGATATAGAACTGGTCTCTGTATCTGTGTATTAGTACATTATTGTTGGACAAATCTTAAATACACATTTCCAATGTGGTTATTTTATTACATTGATATTGTCATCAGTACATTGAAATAGGCACAATTTATAAAACTATAATGTTCTCATTATTCACATTTCTACAGGGATTACACAATGCAAAAGTGAGAGAAAGAAAAAATTTGACATGGAGATGGGAGAGAACAAGAGAACAATAAAAGAAATAAAAAAACAGGCTGAGTTACAGTCAATTGACCAGCGAGACAGAAGTGTAAAAAAACAAATAAATGGGACACTTGTAATAAGGGCTCTAACTAATTTAGAGCTGTATCGCGTCTTATATCAGCACTGTTTTGACATGGATGACGTGAAGAAAAAAGAGGCGTAATTAAACTGCTTAATCAGTTTGAAGCTCTTTTGTAAATGAAAGGTTTTTAAAGGTGGGACTTTTTTATGGAGGAAAATCTTCTTTCATCGCCGTCAAAGAAGTTTCTCATGGTGCAGTTATCACAGCATGACAAATTGCTCCAGCCTGAGAAATAATTTGGATTTTTTTTTCCTTCACATGCAGCAACGAAACAAAAGCCCGCCCCCCCCAGTGTAATTTGCTTTACTAGGGTCCCTCAGGGTGGGGGGTCTGTATGGACAGAAGACCCCATCTTCGCGCTGGGGGATTAGTGGGTGTGTGATAGACCCTACCAGCAATTTCTCTCAAAATGCTGCAATTGTCTCCAGGATTGAACTGTAGGATGCAGACACGCTCATTTCCTTCTTTTCATTATCTCTTCCATATTTGCTTACCTTTGTCTCAAAAAGGACAAAAAAAAGGCTTTTTTAAAGGCCCTTCTTCATGTGAGGAGTCGCTCTGACATAGTAAGAGTCTTATAAAAAGTGCACAAATAATGAGAGAATAATTAACAAGTTCTAGCCTGAAGTATTCACCAGAATTCCTCAAATCATGTTTCAAAAAAGCTGTGACATTGTGAATATTTCTCTGGACATGGACTTCGGGAATTAAATCAGTTTGTGGTACTTTGAATGTTTTTTGGGACCAATAACGTGACACTCAGATGTTGGTTTCTCCACACTTGCATTGACATCATCATATCATCGGCAGGGGTTTCTCGGTCATGAGCATTATGTTTGTCCTAGAGGTGCCACGACATCGCAGATAAGCCTACAGAGCATTAGGGGACAGGCTAACAGCAGGAATAACCATAGGAGTGATGACGTGGGAAGAAATATGTCGATGAAAAATTGTCCCATATATTTAGATTACAGTGAAATGTGTACAAATGAGCCTAGCATTGTATTGATTGCATCTTCAGTGGAGAACCAGTGACCCACATAAAATGACTGGACACTTGACTCCTGGTGCAGCCCCTCATTCTTCAGTGTTGTTGACAGCTGGAGGGCCGTTTTTTGGTGCTTCTGAGCTGTGCTGTTGTTGCATGAATGAACAACAGGGCGCCGGGCAGGAGAGCTGGATGTGCTCTTCATGGGTCTGTGACATTACAAAACAGCAACAGCACAAACAAAAGCAATGAAGCTGGAAGGGTATAGAATGCTATCTATAGAAGGAGCTTATTATTATTATAATTATTAGTAGTATTATTTATTGTTATTATTGATGCTATACAACTAATTTCACTTCCTAACAGAAAATTTAGCACTGAATGTACAGACCCCTCTTGGCAACAGCTTTAGATACATTTCTGAGTAAAATTAAAATTTTCTTTTCTTCAGACTTAATTACTGATATTTCTCTGTAATATGTGGCTGATTTGAGGCAGATAATTAGTTGGGGTATTGCAGAGGGCCTCCGGGGGCCCAGGGAGGGGCAGCAGAGAAAGGAAGATCGGAGGTACGGCATCTTTTCAAATTATTCTTGGGGCGAGTGCTCCCAGGCAGCTTACGCAGCTAAGGCCTGGTAATTAAATTGTAATTGAAGGCGGCGATTCCAGAGGAAGAGAGCCAGGCTGGTAGGGGCAGGAGCGCCGGTGCAGGATTTGCTCTTAATGAAGTAATAAAACGATACTCCTGTGCTCTTCATCAGTCAGAAGATGCCCGGATCCTGCCTCGTTCTTATTGCCGTTAAGGGACACAGAGGACTCTGTGTGGTACTGAGAATGTTTTATTTTGTCGTCAAAGCCATTGGTTTTCCCGTTGTACCTTTCACCATTGTTTATGCCGGCTACCCAGATGATCAATTTAAAGCTTCGTTCTGATTTGTTTAATTTTCTCTCAGGTGCGGGATGCTCCTGTTGCCGTGTCTAAGCAGGAATACGCGTGGTATTCTTCATGGTTTTGGACAGATGCTTTCAAGCACTTTACTTTTCAAGGTGTCCCCATTTATATGCCTTTCTTTCGTAGGACGTGTTATTGTTTGGTAGTAAACCGTATACAACACGGCTGGTAGGCTTGTGGGTGAGTCATTACTACTTCTTGTTTTTCTTTTTTTTTTTAAACCTGCCCTCCATTTCCGCATGATGTGCAAGGTGGGCGTTGTCTGGCTCCGCCTCCCCTTCTGAGCCCTCAGACGGGTCACCGCTGGCGGCCGCTCGTTAGACCTCTGTCTTCATGCTCCCTTTCTCCTGCCGCCAGCATGATGGGCAGGCTCCGTTTACGGACCCTCCGAGCGAGGGTAAAAGGTACAAAGGCACACTGGGCCACAAATGACAGGTGTGCTGAAATGCATTTAAATGCATGTCAAGGACAGGAAAGCGGTTTCCATTGAATGGAGCAGGAAATCTTGGCCGTGCCTGTGTTCCTTTTTTTTCTTCCCCACAAAAGGCGAAATATCGTAAAATACATTTGTCTTACCTCTTCTTCTTTTGTTGGTGAATCTTTTGGTGTCAGATTCAATTTGACCGATATGGTTGAATTGTCAATAAATTATTGACAATTAGCCAGCAAAGTACATTGGTAATTCCTGATTAATGAGTTCAGTGTATTAAGATTCAAACCTTTACGATTTGATTTTAATGAAGTAGAGATTATCCTCTATAGTAATCCCCTCATGTTAGTTAAGCTTGCTTGAAGCTCTTTAATTAAACGTGTTTGAAGAAGCCATTTTATTTTCATTTAGCTGTAAATGCAGTATAACACAGAGGATTTTGGACACTGGTTTATCTGCATGTTTCCAACCAGCCTTCTAAATATCTTGTCTCCCGTTTAGCCCACCCCACACCCCTACCCTTTGCCCCCACACCTCGTGTTTAAAGCAATCAGATTTTCTCCACATTCGCCGGGTAGATAGAGCTGGGGGGGGGAGGGGGCAGTGTCTGTCACTGATGGGTCTATGAGTAGGCTTGGGTCAAGCCTTTCCTTTCTCTGTCATCCCTGATAAATTGATATACTCTGTGTGTGTGTGTGTGTGCGCGTGTGTGTGTGTGTGTGTGTGTGTGTGTGTTTCTGTCTCAATTAGGTTTCTATTACATTGCAGGGACCAAATGTCCCCCACAATGTAATAAAAACCTGTTATTTTGACGTTATGGGGACCATTTATCAGGACCCCACAAAGATCTGTGAATGCAATCAAAAAAATTACAATGCCAGAAGCCTCATGTTTTGTTTGGTTACTTATGGTTCAGGTTAGAGCTGGGTAGAGGTTAAGGTCGTCATACTGGGATTAGAGTTTTCCACATAGAAATTAATGGAGAGTTCCCACAAAGATATAATTACAAACCTGGATATGTGTGTGTGTGTATGTGCAAGTGCTTGGTGGAATATGAAGCGTGTGTTGTGTGTGCACTGATTCATACATACATATCCATAAATTGCTGGGAATTGCTTTCATGCCTGCTGTGTATGTGCTGTGTGCAGATAGGAGAGGTTGTTTACGATGGGAGCAGGACCATCCTCCCACTGTGTCATGGCCGTGAACTAGCAGAGCACCTGCTTTGGTTTATTCACCAGCAGAGCAGATCGGCCTGGCTATGTACAGATAACTGCTCAGACCGCACCAAGGATGAATGTGTGTGTGTGTGTGTATTTACATATCTATGTGTGGGGCTTTTTCCTGGCTGTGAATTAACACTCTGCATGTGAGGTACCTAAGTGTATGTAGAAGAATCACTTCTAGAAACAGAAGTATGGGATGGCATGAAAGGTGATTTCTGCTTTGTTTACACCGCACATTCATCCTGATCCTCATTACAGCCCCTGCCTGCGGGGGCAGCAAACCCCAGCCAGGTGGACACGCCCTGTGGAATAAGTGCAAGGCATTGTGGGCACAGTAAAGTCCATATGGGCTTGCTGTAAGGAAAGCCATGCTGTGTTCTAGCTGCAGTGTCTCGCCAGCAGTGCCAGAAGCTCTCTGCCTCAGGTACAGTGTGCCTGGGTGAATCTCTGCGCAGCCACCCCCCTCGCGCCCGCTCTGTGCCACAAGCTGTGCTTTTCATTTCACCCCCAGTGCTTTGCCGAGATTGAACTTTAAATGTTTTGTAAGCAAAGTATCTATCTCAGATCTCATAGCCCTGGACTGTATGAATACGGTGTCTTTGTTATGTAGAAGGCAGAAGAATCTCTGAAATATTCCAATAAACAAGATGCACAATGTAATAAAATTTTCCTTATTACCTGGAGGCCGAATTGCCTTAATAAAACCTAAAAATGAATTAAATTCACTTTAAAGGGTCAATACTGGGCACTTGGGATTTGAAATGACCCCAAAAAACTGTTGCATTAGGGGCCACAGGAAAGAATATTCTAAATAAGAACAATATAATTATGAAAAAAATTGCAACCTAATAGTCGCTAATAGAAGGAGCTCCCAGTGCGCATCATTCCTGAAATCTGTAAACTGCTGATCCCTGAGAAACAAACCAGGCAAGTAGAGTAGGGTGCGACTGTGATTAGTAGGATATTTAATAAGCATGAGGATTGGTGATGTGACAAACGGTCATGGGCTGTGTCTCTGCCCTGTAGCACCTCTGTAATGCCTGTGATACATACAGGAGTTGTTCCTCACAATGTGACCTCACTGTACCAGTAATCAGAAACTGCTCCTTCCGTGCCTCTATTGATTCCAGCTAACATTAGCTGTTTCTATGACTGAATGAAAGCATGACATCAGATGACATTCCTCTTTTTATTTTTCCCCCTTTTCCATTTGATTTTATTTTCCTTGTTTCCCTTGTTCTACTTCTTATTATTAGTTGCAACATTTTTTTTCTCACTGTCTTTCTACCTGCTGTGTCAATCGATTATCTCCTTGTATAGCTTTCCATGTGTTCAAGACACTTTCACTCTCTATTTATGTGACTCACTGACTCCACCCACTACCCCCCCCCAACACACACACACACACACCTTCTAACCCTTAACAGCAGTATCAGTGTCGCTGTCACTAGCTCGACATTGTCCAGCCAATATCAATAATCATTTCTGAAAATACAATTTTTTTGGGATCTGAATAATTTATACTTCATCTTTAGCAGCTGTATTTTGCAGAAATCCAATCTCATGTGGAGGATCTTGTTGCCTATATGTTTTCCTTGGATCTTTAAAGAAACAGGCACTTTCACCCAGTCAGATACAAGGGGACTGGCCTCACAGGGCTACATAACACTGTGAGAGGATATTGGGTCACTAGGTGTCTCTTTGAGTCAAACTCTGTCATGGCTGCCTTTTCCACAGAGTCACACTGATGGGGATTGATCACTAGGCTTAAGCTGGAGTGTCCACCAGAGATTACAATTATCATACCATAGCAGTGCTCATCCCGGAAAAATGCCGGAGAGGCCAAGGCTGCCCTGATGTCTATATATAATATATAAAAATACATTTTGTTGATGGGTGATACCATGAAAGGAAGTGCCTGTCTTTATTTTAAGATTCAATCCAAGCAGTTCTAAGGTAGTTGATGACAGGAGAACTCGCCCGAAAAAGAAAAATAATTATGCAGTATAGATTTGTTACCTTGGTCTAATATCGCATATAACATTTTGCTATCCTGAATTTCAGGACAAAAAAATCAATTATGTTGTTTGCACACTAGAACAGAACACAGTCTGATCAAATCTACAGCCTGACCTAGAACTATGATTCTTGAGTTGATTTGCCATTTTTTCTATGAATTCACTTCATTGTCAAATAATCCTATCCTCTTCATACAAACTAATTACTTTTTGAGGAGAGAGAAAAAAAAATCATAAAGAAGCATGCGACTGAATTTGAAAATGTTGTTCTCTCCACTGCTCTCTCTTCCCCCAAAAGCAATTAATTGGTACAATGTCACTGTATGATACAAATGCATGTTTTCAATTGGTACTAAGGCTTGTGGCTCTAGTGATGGATAAAAAGAGACAATGTTCTTCTAATTATGGCACATGGGCAGGTCCTGGTTAAAACTCACAGAGGCGTTCTGCTTAAGACTCACAGACAGGTTCTGTTTAAAACTCACGGACAGGTCCTGCTTAAGATTCACAGACAGGTCCTGCTTAAGACTCACGGATAAGTCCTGCTTAAGACTCACGGACAGGTCATGCTTAAGACTCACAAGCAGGTCCTGCTTAAGACTCACCGCTAGTTTCTGTTTAAGACTCACAGACAGGTCCTGCTTAAGACTCACAGACAGGTTCTGTTTAAGACTCACAGACAGGTCCTGCTTAAGACTCACAGACAGGTTCTCCTTAAGACTCAGACAGGTTCTGCTTACATGGCTAACAGCCATCTTCTATTTCATTTACAAAAAGTTTTATGGGGAATGCTCCTCTGGAATTTAAAGAGTGTTCCTGTCTCATGGAATTCCATAACAATCCGTGCATTTCCTGTGTTGGTCTGCAATTTCACTTGCCTCTACTCTCGTTGTTGCCGTAAACATTGTTGGTCATTCTGCTATTTCACACTTCCACTTGACATTTCAGAAGTGGTCAGAATATTGCACATGATAGTATTTCACCTCTCTCTCATTTTTTTGAAAACATCAGGTTATTAACTTGAACTTGTTTTTCTTCCCTTAACTCCTTCAAAAATATTATCTGTAAAGGCATCAATAAGTGAACGGAGAGAAAGAACGGCCAAAAAATGACGACATGCTCCCCCCCGCGAAGCTTTCCATAGCTGTTTTTTGCCAGTCGTCTACTGAAAATAAACAAAGGCAGTGACACACAGAAGCGGCCTGGGCAGATTGTACCGTCATAAGAAGTCAACTGGCCGCCATGTCCTGCTCTGTGCCTCCTCCCTTTGTGCGCATAACGTGTAGCTTGAACTTATGATCATGGCGCAGTGGCAGGGTTACTCTTCATTAGCACGGAGAGAACGCCTGCGGCCCAGGGGCAGGCGGGGGGGTGGGGTGGGCGTATGGAAATTGAGTGCTGTAACCACTCGCCTGGTGTGGCCCCTTTGAAGTGAGCCGCACGGCATGGTCGGCGTCTTTCTTCTTGGTAATTGCTTAAATGATCTCAGTGGAATGTGGCTGCAGCTGAGTGAATCTCGGGTAGGCCGGAGCCTTCCCAGAAAGCCCTTCTCTGTAGGAACTCTGTAGGAAGTCGGAACTTCATTTGCAAAATGCTGGACTGATTAATCCGGCACACTTAGTAATGACAACAATGATACACATCCTTGATCCACACTGTCTGCGTTTTCTTGTCGTTTGACCCAGTGCTGGCGATCAGACAAGCCTCCACTGCAATGGGGGAACTCGCTGGAAGGGCAGGGGCACCGTGGGTAAACCTTATATATGACGGTAAACTGTAGGAGCTTCGTGGAGGTTGACGCAGGCGCTGGCTGAGGTGGGGAGAGGCAGGGCTTACCATAGAAGAGCGCGTAGCCAGACTCCATGAGCTGAAGTGCTAATCCTCCCAGCCGTTCTCCACATCGTTAAGGGACGCCTGCGCCTTCATTCGAGTTCAAATGCGACCAGCTCAGGTCAGCGGGCTGCTCACAGTTCAAGCTGTCTGTGCGAGAGGAAGCTTTGAAAACAACAGCCTGGCTGAACACCACCAGAGAGCCGGGTAATTGGGGAAAAAGTTTCTTTCTTTGGGAAGACCTGGAGATCATTGAAGCAATCTCCAAACCGTACACAAAAGATCTTCAAAGCGACACTTGACAGGTTGGGGCTGTGATGGCAGGCATAATGAAGGGGGCCCCCTCCTGGTGTCCTGGGACAAGGGCAGTCATGGGATATCAGGTAGACTGAGGTCCCTTGTAAAAGCGGCCCCTATGAATTATAAATCATAGGCCACTGGAGCCATAGCCTGTGGGATTGTGGGGCATGTTCTCAGAACAAAGACTTAAGGCAGGTGGGGGTTAGATGGGCAGACTGCTGTCTGTGCTTGATGACTGTGTTGATTATTTTTTTTTTTTACTATTAGTGGGGATCTTTTTTCATTTGTTTCTGAATGTAATGCATGGACGTAGAGGTTCTGATTTAAAAGCTTGCTAATTTTCTTTGTTCTATGTGGGATGGAATAGAATCTCTCATTTTTATTTATTAATGCATTGATTGTATTAATAAATATTATAATATGGATAAAGTGAGTTCCAACTATAGTAGCCCTGTACATCAGAAGACTGAACACAAATGACCACACCTCTCTATTTCATGATTTTATATTATTTTGTGTATAATTTTATAGCATTTTTTAAAATGTTCTGTACATATTTACATTTCATACGATAACCTAATATCTCAAAGTTTGGTCGATTAATATATATTTGCCTTTTATGTTGGGGAATAAAGCACTTGCAGTTAAATGCTGTGTTCAGCTGTGGTGCTAAACTGCTAACATTTCAGTGCTTCAACAGCTGTATGTCTATTTGCACTTGTCTCTGTGGTTGAATGGGCAGCTGGATTAAGGAGCACCCGCACAGACCGTGTCTCCTCTGAGCAACAGTCGCCAAGGGCCTGCGGACTCAGGCAAGAAGGGCAGACTGCCGCGGCCTCTCCCACCGGGCAGCGCCGTCCGGGCCGCCTCCATCAGCAGCAATTGAATGGAAATATTGTTTCTCGGCCGTGCTGATGAAAAGCTGATTGATATGGTGTCAGGCGACGTGTGATGGATTAAATTGCGCATGCGGCCATCGGCAATCCAGCCTGGCTGCATGCCTTGCTGCTCTGCGAGACACAATTGCATCGGTGGCCTGAAGGAGACGCAATTTCTGCAGCAGGGAAATGCACGGTGGGTCTCCTTTATGGCTGCCTGGCTTTCATTTTGCTTGCGAGCTACTGACGATGCGCTGGTGCCCACAGAACTCCCCACTTCTCGACACGAGCAGCAATGCATGGATGTAGCATTCTTGCTTTTTCCAGTGACATCGGCTCGATCGCCTACTGTCCCCCACTAGGCATTAAAACCCCCCTCAGATCTCTCTGACACACGAACCATGTCCCATTCCACGGCAGTAACGTTGGGTACGCGTTGCCTTTTACTCTGTACGATGTCCCTCCCCGTATAAGATCTCTGTGGCTGCTGGATGCGAACATCCTCCTCCTTTTGCATCTGGATAAAATAAACATCCCCTCAGGTCTGACAACCTGATCTCACTGGTAACTTTCTGCTGTTTTTATCATTCAAACGAAAGATTAGTGCCAGTGTTTGTTCAGACCAGACCACCTCTTGTCATCCATTTTTAAACATCGGCTGTATTTCGCTGCCCAAATCGTCCCAGATGCCTGGAGCTCCCGATTGCCAGCGGGCATAGATTTAGCATAGAAGGGCATGTAGCTAACGCATTTCATGCCATTATAAATAATGCAGCTGGAAATGAGCTTAAGATGATATACGTCTAGTTGTTTTCTAAACCTTTACCCCAAGAATGTCTTTCCTCCTGGAGCGTTCTGAAGCAATGCGATCCATTAATAAGTTATGACAATGCAGTACTTATCAGCCTGGCCAAAATGTACAAACAACTGCAGAGAAAGCATTGTAACAGACCCCCAGAAGTATGTAGTACGAGTGTTCGGACATGCTGGGGCAGTTGGGGACATAGTTCTGCATTCCGCAGTTCTGAGTGATGTTCCTGCCGTGTAGAGCTGCACCAAGCTCGTGTGTAGGCAAGGTTCTGATTGAATGGCGGTGGGGGTGCAGTACTGCTTCAGGCTGTTTATTTGGACAGGGGGTCTTCAGCATGTGTTTGCAGTTTCCTCTGTGCTAAGTTTCATTAGTCATAGATCTAAATTTTTTGTCATTTAACGCAATTTATTATAGAAATGAATGAAACATCGAAGCGGAATGTTTGATGTTTTTAAATGCCAAAATTCAAAATGTGTTGGTATTAATATTTCTTATTTAGTTGTCTCAAAAATCAACCATTCTCTGTCAGCGTATAGGGAATATGTACCCTGTAGCTAGCGTTAATTATATTTATGTGAAGAGTCACCCACAACTGTCGATTAGTCACCTGCAGGCCGATCCCTAGGCAACTAGTTGTTTTTACTTATTATTTCATACACACAAGATTTTAAGCTTTTAACTAAAACTTGGTTTTGTAACCATGATAGTGTAGCAGTACAATGAACTCGGTGAACCCACCCCCATCCCCCCTCAAGGCAGGAAAGGTGGAAGTGGCTGAGACTCCTTACAATGCAAAAATATGCTGTATTATTTGCTGATTCTATTTCCTTTGAATATCTATGTATTGTTTTGAGAGGCTCACCACAAATTCCATTATTAGTTTACAGACCTCCGAAATACTGCTGATGATTTTATGGGCCACTAATTCTGCTGATTTCGACTGGTGGTTTTAATATCCACACAGATAATCTCAAAGGCATTGCTGATGAAAAACTATTTGCCCAATTTTATTTTAAGACCCGGTCATAGTGAAGGGCATACTAGACTGGGTTATCAGTAAGGCTCAGTATTTCTACCACTGTTTTTAGGGAATAAACCCTCTTTGGCCATTTATGTATTTACTTTGACATGTCAGTTTCTTCTAATATCCAACCCAGATTTGATTCTGTCAAAAGCAGGTATATGAATGAGAAATGCTGGTGCCCTGTTTATGTGAGCTGCCTCTGTGCCACCAAGCATAACATCAGACTTTGGTGATGTTCCCCTCCGTATCGTTAACTCTGAAACTCTGAATGTTACTGATACTATGACACTTGTGAAGGTTAACACAATCTCCAGCAAGCAGAAAGCACTGTGGAAAAATACTGCAGCTGTTATAAGTGAGAAAAGAGAATGTAGGAAAGCTGAGTGCAAAATGGAGAAAAGCTGCACTTCAGACACCGTAAGAACATCCATGAAGAGAGTCTTCATATTTGCAAGTTGGAAATCAGGGAGAGACTGTATTCTTTCTTCTCCACCACCATTTATAGGAACGTGAATTCTCATGCATTTTTTGCTACTGTTGATAAACTAATAAATCCTGAGCACTGGTAGGCCTTGATCTCCTAAATACCAAAATGTGCAATGAATTTGTTTCTTCTTTCAGTTATAAAATCAAAAATATTACACTGGCCATTAATACCTCTCTGTCAGCCAATGAAACCATTGTGGCATTTTTAGCAACAAACAGAAAAAAATATTCTGATCTTAAAATGAAATGCTCTCTTGAGGGAATAGTCAGGCACCATATGCTAGTGATAACATCTGTCTACCTGTGTTCGTGTGACTCTGCCTACCCGCTTATTTTATTTTATTTTTTTAAATGCTTACAGTTGCTTAGTACTGGATGTAATGTGCTGTAAGTAGCCCAATTTAAGTAGCCAATGGCTCACTCTTTTCAGGTGTTCTTCCTGAAAAATTATTGAGAGAGTCATTTTTAATCAACTCAACAGCTTATGAAATGCAAATGGCTATTTATACAATTTTCTCTCTGGCCTCATGAACGTAAATTGGGTGTTTTAGGAAGAATATTGGTTTGGATTGTATTGGATCATAGTGCAGCCTTGGGTACTGTCAATCATAAAATAGAACCAGAACCAGAAAATAGAACCAGAACCATAAAACCATAAATAAATTGGAAACCTGGGGAGGGCTATCTGGAATGGTCTTTATTTGATTTAGATCATAATTGAAGCCCAGCGCTGTTGTTTCTCCATTAGCAATTTTGAATCTAAGTGGAGCACCATAAAATGTGGAGTCCCCCAAGGTTCAATTCATGGGCCCCTCCTATTTGATCTTTATATGCTCCCTCTAGGCAAAATCTTGCTAGACAACAACATTGCTCACCACAGCAATGTGTATGAGTTACTTTCACTAGATGATTATAGACTCACTGTGTCAATGCATAGCACAAATAAACAACTGGATGCAGCAGAATTATTTAGTTCTTCAACTAAATAAAACAAGACATATATTTTTCCTATTTGTTATTACCTCTAAAGAGGGAAAAAAATATTTTTTGATTCCAGAGCTCAAAAAGGCTTAAACCACATACGAAATCTTGGTGTTCTACCGGAATCAAATGCTTCAGCAGCAATGTCGAGGCAGTAACTAAATCAGCCCTTTCTCATTTTAAAAAGTTAGTGAGCTTTAAAGGAAGTCGTTTTGCTGCTACAATCCTAACAAGGACCAAGAGAACCAAGCACATTACTCCCATTCTTAAATTTTTTAGTTAGTTTTCTGCATTTATTTTAAATTGATGTTGTTTATGTATCACTCTACGGCTTAGGCCATAGTATATTTCCGAAATGCTTGAAGAGTACAAACCCAGCCAGTTCCTTCAATCTTTAGGAACTGGTCAGCTAGTAGTGCCTGGAGTTGAAACCAAATACAACAAAGTAGCATTTAATTGTTATTCTGCACACAGTTGGAACACACTTGTGGAAGGTCTTTGATTTCTCCTGTTGCCTTGCCTTCTTTTACATCCAATCAATAAATAATACTGGGAACCTCTATGTCTTTGCTGTACAGCGACACCTTCTGTTAGCCAGGCACTGAGAGGGCAGGGGGTTTCACATTACCAAGAAGTGTCCTTCTCCATGTGTGTTACTTCACATGATAAAGGTCTGGAGTCTATGTAGCAAGGAGCAGGTGACAGCATGGTGGTTTTCACCCCAAGAGAGCTGCCGTAGATGTCACATGTCACAGGGGTAGCCTGTGATTGGCCACACAGCTTTCCCTCTCTGATCTCTTCATTTGGGAACAGAGATCTGGTTCTTGATCCAGCAAACTTCAGCATATGAACCTTGAACCACTACACTGCCCGGTGTCCTCTACCTAGGGTTACTTTGAATTTCACTGAGAAAGGAAACTGTTTAGTGAGCTTGTATTTTGATTTAAATCCACAAACAAGAATACTGTTATTTATTATATTTTAATGTGTTTTAAATGACACTTTATATGTACATTTAAAACAACACATAAAACAATTTTGTGTTTTAATCCTACAAAGGTATGGTGTTTTATATAACCACAGGAAATATATAAATGTGAAGAAATCAAATAATAAAATTTGACTCACTTTGCCATACCTTTGCGTAGCCTCTCCTGTCCGTGACTTTGAAAGCTGAATTTCTAGATTGTATTGAATCTGCTATTGCTGAGCCCTTCTGTGAGCAATGTGACCCAGGGAAACACCAAGTACATTTTTAATGTATCTGTTCTTCATCAACCTAAAAAAATTGCTCAGAATTTCTCTGCAAAGGCAGACTTCAGGAAAGAGTAGTGATGGAAATGAACTTTTTCTTTAAAGTTTGGAAGATCTTTAAGTCTGAGGCACACCACTGGGGGTGGGCGGGCGGAGTTGCTTTCTTATTTTATCTGAACTTTTTCCCCCCAGTTTTGAAATATTGGGCTGATTAAAGATGACTAAAAACAAAGAGAACCAACCCTGGATTTTTCTTCGCTCCTACTTTTATTTTTTAATGGAGTGCAGTCCCTGAGCCTGTTTACTTGTGAACAGAGGGATATAAATGTTTTAAAATTTAACCAGTAAAAGAATAAGGAAAGGAAGTGGAAAAGACTGAATAATTGGGGAAAGATTTAATATCAATAATTCATAAAGCGGATCCTCTTTTTTCCTGCTGGATGGTATTTGATGAAGAGCTAGGCTTATTTAACAGCCCACCGGGCAGATGCTGGGATTGTGGACATCGTGTAGATTTCACCGCCATGCGGGAAGTACAAGCTGTAGCAGGATGGACTCCGCCACACCGTTAACCAGGCGGGGTGTAAGCTGAACGGGAGCAGGGTTTTGATGGCAGAAAAAGCCCAGGGGACAGACAGCGATACGGGCCAGACATGGCAGATAACACACAGATCATTCACCCACACACACAGATGATTCATTTAAAAAGAAGATTTAAAAATTATTTTTAATAACGGTTCCACAGCTTACTAAGGACTGATTTACTAAGAAATTTACTAAGAACAACAATTGAGGATGGTCACTGTCCCTATCTTAGAGTGTTAATTATCAGAAACATTTTCATCAAATATAATTTGTTTTATGTAGTGGCAACTTTTATTTAAAAAACACACATTCTTATCTTGGAAAAAAAATGCCTGAGCCTTGTACCTGCCTTCTGGTAAAAGTTGTAAGGATGTACTTATTTAGAGTAGATCTTTTGCTGATTTCTGTGCCGTATCATTGTTTTCAGCTGGTCAGGATAAAAACAGTGCAGAAGGCCAGCGAGAGCCTCATTCGCATATCAGGATAAAGGGCATTACTGTCAGGGAGGCGCATTGCCATGATTTCTGCTAACATTGTCTCTTGGTGTTTCTGAAGGTCTTAACCTAACGAAGGCCTCATTCCAGAATATCTGAGCAGGATCGTTACAGGAACCAACGTTCAAGTGCGAGGAAGCTTGCTGTGATAATGTTCCGATATTGATCAGTTATCTGCAGTTTGTGCTGGATAGAGGTCTTCATTAAATTAGGCCTGCTAGCTATAGACTGTGCCAGTGGTACAATGGCCCTGGCTGGTGGTTTGAGAAGGAATCCAGGGTCACCCTCTCCATCTGGAGAATTTCGCCATGGGATCTGCATATTCTTAGCTGTAGCTCTGCCTTCATATCTCTGTAAATAGGAGGCAGTTGTTAGGTTAGAGATTTTCTTTGATAGAGCAACTGGTATATTAAGGTCTGGGGGTTCTCTTAATTTTGCAGTTTTTTCCCACATGGGAAGATATACACACATACATACAAAACATATATGTATATACACAGACACAGACAC
>JAODLC010000021.1:2047685-2072837 GCA_026781145.1 Hippopotamyrus pictus | reverse complement strand
GGGGGGGGGGGGGGGGGGGGGGGGGATCAGATATTGGGTGAATGCATGGGGAGACCTGTTTGTGAGGGTATTTATTAGACAGATAGTTATGTACAGTTTATTGTAAATTATTTTTGAATTATTTTGCAGTAGAATTTTAGTCTCAAATACTGCTGTTTGTAATAAAAAGTTTAGCAGGACGTTGGGTGATGGGGGGCATCCTTCTTCACTGTGAGAAAGTGCTGCTCCTTTAAGCGGTATGTAAATGGTTGGATCTGCAAGACGATCCGTTCATCCGGAAGAGGGGCGGCTTCGCTGTCAGCCACGTTCCTCGGCCTTGTATGGAGCGACGACTCGCATTAAAATTGCAACGAAATTGGGGAGGGGTGCCTTTCGGGCTCTGGTTCACTCCTCCCTCTCCGAAAAGAGAAGTACAGGGACGACGAGGGAGACAGCCACTGACGAGGGACGATGGGGACATGAAGGCGGCCATTTTGTTGCTGGCGAGGCTCGATGGAACTGGGAGACCAGGGTGCCTCCAGTGCTGCAGTCACTTGAAGAGAGCCCCCCCTTTCTCAAAATTGTCCCTCCCTTTCCTCAGGAGCGATAGCAAACTGGTACCATTTTAACTGGGAGGACTGGGGGGATCTTTCTCGCTCAGTGGTGGCCGATTGGCTGCATCCCCGTTGATAAGCCATGTCTCAGCAGCCTGGCTGCATTTCACACATTCTTAGTTTTTTACGGTAGTGTCTGGTCTTGTGTGTGCGCGTGTTTTCTATCGGGGCTTGGGTCTGACCTTTACCTTTGCATTTTTAAATGAATGTGTCACATCTAGCGCAGTATCCTGACGATCTGTGCCGAGGTGATGACGCACTTTTCCCGTGGAAGATCTTAGTGTTTGATTTATATGTCATAGTGTCTTTGAGCCACTTGGACTCGTGTGTGTCCCCAAAAGAGTTAAAAAAAAAAATAAAATAAAATAAATAAATAAATAAATATATATATATATATATATATATGTGTGTGTATATATATATATATATATATATATATATAAAATTGGAATTTATGTGGAATCTTTTAAGAAAGATTTCTTTTAAAATCTTATATGTATTATTACATCACAGCAAAATAAATGGAATCAGTCAAAATCAATAACACTTTTGTTAACAAAAATTTGTGCATCCCTTTCATGGTCTAGTTGAAATATAACTGAATTTTTTTGTTGTGATGCCATCACCATCGAGTAGCTAAGTAAAATTATAGTAAAATCATAATTAAAAGCAGTATTTTATTTCTGTACAACTAATAACATAATCATTAAAAGCAATGTTTTGTTTCTTTGTGTTAATTTATGTGCATTGGATGTCTGGGATACAGCATTTTCCTAATCCAATCTGAGGAGCCTGACGGCTCATCGGCGCATGTGTCCGTGCTCTGCCATGTCGCGCTGTCAGACTGCCTCAGCCCTCCGGTCCCTGCCTCTTTCTCTGTTTTTTTCTTTTCCCATGTCTCTTTCTCCCTTCTGGCTCAGTTGGAATGCTGGATCAGGACCAAACCTTGTGTTGGATGTTGGATGATTAATAAAGCCAAGGTCTGAGTGCTACTGTACTCCAAAACAAACCAAAGTCATTCTGCTCTGTGTGCCCACGTCGTCTGAAGGTACCACCTTCTCTTCCTTAACCTTACATCATCTTCCATCACATGGCCAATTCTGACAAATAAGAATCTCCTTTTCCTTACACTCATTAATAATTTAGTGGATGTGTACAATAATTAAGTGTTTAAATGTGTAATGGTGTATCTGTTTATTGCACCAAAAATGGTGTGCCTAATGTGTCAGCATGGTAATGATTTATAGCATAAATAAGGTGGACATTTATGTATTCTTTGGATTCCTGGTATTGTCTTCTTGTGTCCCATGGAGTTACAGCAGCGCTGGTTTTCTGTTGGGCCTGGTCATATGCCAATAGCCATTTTTGCTTGTGTTCATATCTGCAATAATCTTGCCAGTCTGTCAATCAAGGTTGCATATCTTTGTTTAATATCTTTTATTATTATGTTAATATTATGATTTTATATGAAGGAGCTCATGTAAAGTAAATTATGAGTCAGGCAAATCTTTTGAACATGCTGAAGATTTGTAAAACTGTCAGTGTTTAGTGTAACTTGGACAGCTTAGCACTGTATCACTGTGTTTACAGGAACAGTTCACAGCACCAGACTCTAGGGTACAACAGAAATTTCCCTTTGAGGATGTGAACTTCCTGTTTTTCAACTGCTACAAGTATTTGCAGAGTGTGTAAAAAAAGAGGGTGAGATGATGAAAATAATGTATAAAAATGGCTGTTCAAACATGTTTCCCAGGTCAAAGTGTCAAAGTGGCATAATGGAACATTAGGACCAGGACACATCTGAAAAGATCGGAATATACATGAAATGTGATTAAACTACCATTTCTAGGTACTTCTGGTATCTAGGCTCTTATGATGTGCAGGGGTGTCTGCTTCTGTGACTGTGTTCAGCCTGCGGGGCTCGTGTTCCCTTCCATTAAACACAGAGAATGGGCCAGTGAGGCTTTAAACTGGTTTCCCTTTTCTCCTACTGAAACAAACAGCAAACCTCTCTGCTCATTTTAATCTAAGTGAAACTACCAGATTCCATTGCATACTGAGCATTCATTTTAGTGAAATGGGCATTATGATCATTATCAACAGCTCTTAATCTACCAAGTTGCCAAATTTAATAGTTTTTTACTTAAGTAATATATAATGTCGATAATGTTTCAATATATTTCAAATTCCCGCACGATAACCTATAATCTACTACCTACTTTCCTAATTAAACCCTTCCCCATTTTCTGGGAAAAAGCGTGTTAGCAGTTTTTAATTATTTCTGAGAAATAGTTGTTTATACATTTTCTACATTCTGTGGTGTTTTGGGTTGTTATTTTTAAGTGAAGCACAGGTAATGCACGCTACAAGTAGGTCTCCTGGGGTTACAGCAAATATCGCGAGTATTACATCAAGTATTTACTTAAAATATTATGTGTGAATTACATAATTATGATTATTTGCACCTCAGTTGTAAAATGGATTTTTGTTTTCTTTGCACGATTTTTTTTGCAGTTTTGCATCCCTGACCAATTAAATACTATGAATAAATGGAGGAATTATTTGTATGTAATAGAATGGTTATATGTTTACATTTAAAACTATTATTTATATAGAATAACAAAGTCGCAACGGTTTGCTAATAAATCTTGACGGAACCCTAAAACACTTATAAACGATGTTTGAGTGAAAATAAAAATATAAGTTACGAAAGGGCTTAAATGTTTCACATTGGAGTCTTGCTCTTGTGTCCGGTACCTTCAGTTCATCTCTCAAATACACCAAACACAGCCGACTCAATCAGCAATTTCACATTTGAACAAAAGAAATAATTTTCTTTCATGAATATTAAATTGTGCGATATTCAGTGAGAGTGTAAATATGAAACACCCCTTAAAAATTGTTTTGGATCAAGAATGAGCAATTTTATACCTGTAGTGGCAAACTTATAATTTTCTTAAAGAAAATACGGAATCAAGGCTGAGCGTTCTATGAAGTTTATCTTGTGAAATTTAATGTTATATAAATAAGATTTAGATTCAAATCAAACTAGGTAGTAATTTATGTCAGGATAAGTTTTACCTGTTATGTTCGTTTTACTGTTGCAGTTGTTATTGCTGATATCTTTATTAGCAGTAATTAAGAAAAATAAATTGTAATAGGTTCTATGAGAAGATTGTGGCTAAATGCCACTTGTAGCTCGTGTTTTTTGAAATGGGCAAACTTATATGCAGCTTAGACAGCAGAGTATAGCGTATTTTAGCTTTGAGATGGAGCGATTTATTCTCTGTGGCACAAGAAAACTTTGATATCATACTGGTGTGATTACAATAAATTCTGTTTTTTAGTAGACTATAAACTTTACGATATACTACTTTTTTCATTTTCTGTAATCACTAAGCATTTTACATACTATGTGTTGATTTGGTGTAACTTTGCAATGAACCGTCTCACACTTACAGATATCAAAATTAAATCAATGAATTTTCTACAGCAATAACATCACCACCATCATCATTATGATTTTGTTCCCTTGGTTAAATATTTTCCAATCGAAAGGGTTTTGATACTTTGGTTTGAAAATACATGAATTTGACACTTTCTACAGATGACGTACAGGCGGCATCGTTTACCAGGCAGATCCGACCAGACGTATTTATCACTTCTGTTACTCTGTTACAATGGAGCATTGTACTGTGACCACAAATTCATTGCATTTTAAAGATTAACATCAATTGAATTAAACTTTGAATATATATGTGTGTATACATCTAGTAAATACGCTTGTGACGTGTTTTTATGATGACGTTTACATTACGCTAGTTTCTATTTTATTCAAATTAAATAGGCTACTATGGAATCGTTAAATCAAATGAATATTTAATATTTTTTATAATTAATGCAAGGAGTTAAGATGGTTAATTTGAATAATTCGTTAATAATAATAAATTAAGCATTTTTCCAGTAAAGAAAGGGAAGAAACTGAGCAAAGATTTTTTAATATTTGTCAGCAGACCTATATGAAAAATGTGGATTTAGGTTTAAATTGTTAGTAATTTAATTTGTAATATTAAATTGACTGTCTCACACAACAAGAAATTCCGCTGAAAATAAAATTTCCATTTTAGCTACGGTGCAGAAATTTTCAAATGAAATAATATCACAAGAATGACCCTTAAAAAGACAGTTACAAAATAAAACAAACGAATCAGGCTACACAAATCATGCGCATACAGAAAAAATCCATCGGTTTTGAAGGACGTATTCTCATCCATGTGTGTTTTTTTCCCCTGTTTTTTTTAATACAATCTACTGATTCTGCAGTAAAATTCCTGAAGTCTTGGCTGTTGAGTAATTAATCCAATCAATTAAACTGTGATAACAGCTAATTGTGCCTAATTGGTTCTAAGGGGGGTTGGACGATTATTACATCTTAATTGAAAGGCTTTATAAAGAATCATTTTGTGGGCTCACAGCAGCCGGTCTGTACAAGAAGCTCTCCGTAGCAAACGCCATTCATATGCAAATACCAGACGCAAAGTTTGGCACAGTTGCAAACACTTGCCTCCCTGGCAGCCCCGAGCCTTCCGCTAATGCGGTTGGCTTTTGTTAACTGGCTGCGTATTAACCCGACGCCTGGTTAACGCTCATTTGGTCAATTCCGTCTCTGGCGTTTTGCCAGAATCGTAAAAATGACCTGATTTACAGAGTTAACGAATGCAAACAGGTAAGCGCTGTTCGAGTTGTTAAATATAATTTAATTAATGAACATCATCCGTCCCTCCATTCATCCATTTCTTATACCTGCTTGTCCTGTGAATTTAGGTAAAGAATTAAAAAAAAAAAAAAAATATGTATATATGTATATATGTATATATGTATATGTATATATGTATATGTGTGTACTCTCACACGACTTAAATTAGGCAACGCATATCTCCGAAATACAGGTGATTGGAACGAAATTTTATTTTTGCTATTTTAAATAGGCCGGAATCATTGCACCTGTCTTGTTTTGAAACGGAGACTGCCAGTCCCGTGCGTTCTTTTGAGGTGCCAGTCAGAACTGAGCCGTGAAAATCTGAAAATCAGCTTGTGTGTTTGTATATTTCTGCCCTCCTGTCCGTGTTGTCCTACAAATAATAAAATATGGAACAACGTCAGTCTTATGGAAATAACGAACGGTAAAATGAAAGCATGTATTTGAATGGTACATTAAATATGATCATATCTGAACAGTGAATTTCTTTTCCTCATTTACGTTTAAGTGGACCTGGTGTTTCGGGACCTGGGAACGCCTCGCGATTGGAGTAGGGCAATTGTAAACGCAGAAATGGTTTATTTGGAGTAACATGGCGCAAGTAAACGGTCCACTCTAAGGTTATGGAAATCTTTTGTCTGTTTTAAGTACAATTATATACAAACTCCTAGTATTGCATTGTGCCAAATTATATAAATTGTTTATGAAAAAGCATGCACGTGGTAAACGTACAAATAGTTATTTCTTAATTTTAATGTTAATGTCATCTAAAAAAGCTATTTTATTACGATTATTTTTCGTTGTCTTAATGGTATTTGTAACTTTTAAAATGAGCAATCTGGTGATGAAATATACCATTATGTACATTAACGTACTTGAGAAGGGGGTAAATCCTCTGTCCATTCCTTAATCCAGTAAAACGAAGCTGGGGGGTTGAGGTTGACTAATGATCTTTGGAGGGCATGGGGGGGGGCTTGCCTTTCTCCTGGAATAGTCATTATTGATGAAAATCAAGTCAAAATTCTCTTGAGGGCTGCAAGGTCAAGTCCATGACCTCTGTCAGCCCCTGTCTGGGGTGTCTCAAACCGCTGAAGCAAAGCCAAGCTTGAGGATTGGCCAGCTGGCCCTGGCCTAGTTCCTCTCAGTTTACTCGGACGTCCACTGCATCTATTATTCATCAGTTATTTCTGAGCTGCCAGTTCCTGGAAAGTGACCCAGGAGTCTCCTGAATATGATTTTGGCCTCACCATTGGTGTACTACAGAAAATGGACACGCAGGAATAGCGCAAACATGTAGCTTAAGACCAAACAGAAAAAAAAAACATCTTTAATTATGCAGGAAGCATTTGATACAGTGGACACAGGAAACCTTTATATGGTTTATGTGTCAGGTATACCATTGATAATAGGGAAATCATTAACTGTACTAAAATTATAGGCCCCAGTGGCATAAAATAGCGCTATTACAATGACCAGGTACTGCATATGTAATGCAGTATCTGATAGGTGTGAAGAAGCTCTTTTTTTGAAGAGCAAATTCATTTGCTTATTTGTATACCGCATTAAAATTTACAATAAATATTTATTTACTGATTCATTTTTTTAAATGAACACAGCATCAAACAGAAAAAAAGTCTGCACCGAGGTGTTAAGTCTGTATCGGCACCACAAAACAGATATAAAATTTAAAATAAAACCAAGCAGCATGTTTAAGCCTGTTTTATTGCTCACAGATGTAGAGAGATTTAATAAAATAGGGTTTGGTCTAATTTGGACTTTGTCATGCTGACAGCATCTCTCAGTACATGTATATGTGCAGTGCCCACACACAGTTTCATAGGATCCCTGTAGATGGATGCAGAGGTGCATAGTCACTGGGCTGTCCATGTCTGACTTGGGGGAGGGAAAGGGGCAAGCGGGCTACACAGCCATTTCAGGTCCTATGGTGTCAAACCTGACAGATGGTGAAAGTTTGGTGACATCTCCTCATCCAGCCTCTCCTGCTAATTGATGATAATTTGAGGACCAAGAGTTTGGACCCAGCCACTGTCAGAGCAGCATGAGGAAAGCCAGGTTCATACCAAAATGATTTTGCGCTAGTGCTTGCTTTACGTGGACTGCTGTCCTTCTGCGACTCTAATCCTGGCCTTGGGCACTGAGGAAGAGGAGCATCAGCCAGACCCTGAGCATTACAGTACACATGGATATACATCCACTCTGCTGCCCTAACTGTCCCTGTCAACCAACAGCAACCAGTACATACTGGGGGGTGACACACGTGGCACATGAGTCATTATCAGCTTGGGGGGTTAAAAATGATCCACTATTCCTTCAAGAGTGAAATAGGCCATTGTCCAAGGTGGAAGGCTTCTGATGCTGTTTCTTAACTCCAGCACAATTATAAGAAATTAAGCACAACAGTAATAATTTCTGGCTGCTTTTTAGGTCCTGTCATATCGCTATTTATTTAGCTATTTTAATAATATTGCTATATCATAGTAGACATAGTAGATAGTTGTCTATGAACAGAACTTATATTGTCGTCATGAAATTTTGTTCTGTAATTTGTTTTCTGAGTAGGCTAACTTTGAACAAGGCTAATAAAAGTGAAGAAAGGAACGTTCTAGTACAAGTGGAAAAATGTGTGGTGCCAATCAAGTGTGATCTTTTGTGCAAAGATAGATCAGGTAATCAACTCGCTGCTTTAGCCTTAAGTATAAAGACTGTTTTTAAAATCATACTCTGCTTTCCACTTCAGTTCCAGATTTCACTTTTCCGTGGAGCGTCAATATTACTCCTGCCATTTTATATCTGCATGAACTCTCCATGAACTCAATATGCCTTTGGTTTATAATGAAAGTTGCTCATTGTTGGTATTGAAATTTTTTTTCAATATCTGTAATGCTTTTTCAGTTGGATTTTCACAGTATGACCCTGCACATCTGGTTTACTTAAAATCACTTCTAAAAAACAATGAATTTAAACGGAATTCACTGTGTGTGTGTGTGTGTGTGTATGTGTATATGTGTGTGTGTGTGTGTGTATATATATATATATATATAATCGTCTTGTCAGAATTTGATTACAAAGTTTTTTAAAAGCCAAAAAAGCACCTTTAATTATGCACATGTTATCACGAGCTGATGTGCAAATTCTGATGCCCTTCTAAGTTAAAAGGCTTTTGAGTACGATAAATATCTGAGTCTTCAGCACCTCTTTGGGGATTGATATGTGCGACATCTCTTTAATATGCCTCCAGTCATCACTAGAAAATAGGGCTGCTCCACCTGCATGTGGCACTGTAAGAAAAGATGGCGTCTTTTTGTCTCTCTCTGGCCCATGCACTGCAGGTCACTCTGAAGTCTGAATCCGCTTTGGAGGCTGCCATTACTCAGCAAAGCATTCACGGCAGAAGCAGCACACCGAGGCCTGCTAATATTAATGGTATTTTATTGTCTTGCTTGGCTTTCCAGCGAACCCTCAATAGAATAATAGCCAAGGCTGATGGGGTTAAATTATCTAGGGCAAAAGGGAATTTGGTCAGTCTGACCCAGTTTCTCTGTGGCCCTCTCCTTCACACTCTTTTCTGTCTCTTGCTCTCTCTCTCTTTCCCTCTCTCTCTCTCATACACACACACACGTACACATGCTCAGACACACAGGTTCCCTGCTAATCAGGGAGACCAGTGTAGCACCTCACTGAGAGCAAAAGGAAAAGAATATTACCAATGGCCTGAAAAAAAAAATTACCCTCTGAAAATGCAGCGACAAGCCCTGCAAAATTGGGGGGAACAGCCCAGACACCCCTTAGCCGGCTGAAGGAGAACCAGCCTGAAACAGCAATATTTCTGCTCCCTTTAATCGGCAAGAATTGTGGAGTGATTAAAGCATCTAGCATACAGAAACTTATAGAATAAATATAGAATCACTGTTCATTTTCATATCACTGTTTGAATTACCATATTGTTATTTTTTAAATAAGATTTTACAAAACTAAAATATTGTAATATTAATAGAGTTGATATTTACCGTATATAATAATTCAAATGTCCTCACACTCTGTGGTCAAATGAAAGGTGAAATAAGATGTTTCTGAATACTCCTCAATATGAAACGAATGATGTGTTGTTTTCTCGAAATCTTAAAGCTGAGCCAGAGAAACGGCTGCCATGGTGTACAGTAGCTGGCCTTTCTTTAATGATCAGCTTAAAATGTTGTTTTCGATTCCCATGAAAGAAACCGTTGATCGCTCTGACCTGTGAGATCAGCCGCAAACCGCACGCCTTTGAAAAGTAAAAGAATAGCTCACTTCTGAATAAAATAAATTGTAAACAAATCCTTGCCAAACCTTTGAACAGTTTTGCCAAGAGATTTACCTTGCCCCGTGGCAAATAATATTTCTTGAACTCAGTTCAAATTTCAAGTGTCTTGGGTTTATATGATGTTGGAACAAAAGAAAATTGTTCTCAGAGCAGAAAATGCTATCTTCTTCCTGGGAAAGATGTCAAAAATGCATTTCTGTTGTCTCAAATGCCAAAGCAGGCATTGTTTTGAAAAACAATGTGTAAAACCATGATCACTGTTAATCACTGTTTATACATATACAACTGCTACAAACCAGTTTTGAGTGTATTGTTAAAACGGCCAGAACAAAATAACCCTATTTTCTGTGCATTTCATATATAAAAATAGCATGAGACAATACTTTTATATAACTGAAATATAATTGAAATAAAACATTATTATCCCCGGTATGGTGATGTAATATACTTTATAGGGCTACTGTTGTTGTTGATGATGACAGCATTTTCTTGTTTTTCTGCTCCTGATATTTTTATGATCAGTTTTTATTGTAACTATAACTAAAGACTAATTGTTCAAAGAATATGCACAGATTTTAAAACAATATTTACCTGCATGGTTAGTGGTGTCGTGTGAATTTTCTGAGCAGCAAGCCACTTTAAGACCGAAGTACCCATCATCAGCTATGAAGGACACCTCTCCTGTCATCTGATGCTCTGCTCTATGTGACAGAGAGGGTGGGGTAAAACAGGATAGCAATTTTGGCCTGCTATCTTTTTATTGGTATTTTTTCCCCATTCTTTGCTTTAATCTCGTTGATGACGCTTCGACAGGCTGAGGGGTTTTTGCTCCTACAATCTGCGGTTTCGCTGGCCCAGATGTGTCTCACGGGCAGAGGGGAATTGGGCTTGGCAGGAGTGGTCAAATACTGCAAGGCACAGAGAGCGAGAGAAACATAGATTTCTGGCAGTGGTTAGTGGGGGCTTCTGGGGTCCTGAAATTCTGCACACCCCCTTTTTTAACACTCTGAATCCTGCTCCTGATGTTTCACCGGCTCACAGGAAAACTTTCCAAGAAAGCCTTGGGCAACAAAGCAGAAATCATCCACGTATGAACTTGATACTCAAACAAAATGGTTCCGTGTGTATTTCCTAGCCTCTGTTTAGGGGATGCGTGAGTCCAGGCTGTGTGTGTGCCACAGGAGAAGGGAATCGTCGGCATGGAGCCTGTTCACCTCAGAAGATTCCAGAGAGATTAAAACACTTGAAAGGAGGCAGTTTGCCAAGCATCCATTTTGTGCTTATTTCTTTTAAAAAAAGATTTATTAATTTGAAAAATATTAGAAAAGTGTTTTCCCCATTATTTTATTAGTATAATTAATTCTTTGCACATACCGCCTTTAAAAAACATTGTTTCAATGTTAATTTAAATTATAACTGACTTCTGTTACACTGCAAATAATATTGGCAGTAAAATTCATAGTACCTGATATGGAGGTATATATAGAAAGAAATTAAAGTGTCTAAATAATTTAACAGGGGTATTACCAAGTCAGTAAAACAAAAGATTTTAATCTGCAGTCTAAGGTCCATTTTAAAGGCCATTTTTGGTGATTGAAAAGTGGCACAGCTGTGAGGACTGGGGTAATTAATTCAGGATGAATGGACGCCTTCCATAACCTGCACGCAGAGACCCATCTTTCTTTAGCAGCTCAGCAGCCCAGGTTGCGTTTGATGCTGACCCAACACTCAGCACATCAGGACATGTCAGTCATGCCACAGCCACCTCCTACCCTGTGCAATATTGGTGCAGACTGGAAGCAGTGCGATGCGCACATGAAAACAGGCAATTGGCAGCAGCAGAACAGGCATCTGGAAGGTTTCTACTGTGCTTTGGTCTACAGCTTGGTTTGGATCTGTGCTGTTTCATTTATTTACTTGAGATTCTGTATGATTGTGTGTATCTCATATGTGTGTGTGTGTGGGTGGGTTTGGTTTATATTACATTGTGTGGACCAAATATCCCCCACAATGTAATAAAAGCCTGATATTTTGATGTTGTGGGGACCATTTTTCAGGTCCCCACAAAGATCTGTGAATGCAATCAAAAAACTAAAAAGACAAAAAGTCTTGTATTTCGTTTGGTTACTTATGGTTAAGCTTAGGGCTGGTTAGGGGTTAAGGTCGTCATGCCGTGGTTAGAGTTTTCCTCAGAAATAAATGGAGAGTCCCCACAAAGATATAATTACAAACCTGTGCGTGTGTTTGTATGTGTGTGTGTGTAAAATCTGATTCATCTGATGAAGGAATCTTTTTGTAGGATCACTGTACAGAATCAGAATCTTTTTCATATAATGTCTGATTTATGAAAATGTATATTAAATAAGTGGTTGAGGAGCCCATTAGTATGTTACAATTTATTATGAAATGATTAAAACAAAAAGGTTTTTGTGTGTATACATATGACTAGGCACACTAAATGACTTGATTTTCTACTTCTACAGTATGTATTCATAAACAAGGTCGCTGTTGAACATGGCAATGTCTTGAGAGACAGACATTTTTTCTAATTTGCTGATCGGTATTTATAAAATTAAAATTAAACATTGCCACTGGATGAACAGTCATGGAAGAGGGAAGGATTAATATAAAAAAATATATATATATTCCAATGCTGCCTTGGTGTATCGGAACCAGCAATTTCCCAAGTTTTCTCAGTGTTTCGTGTGTGTGTGTGTCTGTGTGTGAGGGAGGGAGGGAGCGTGTGTGTATGCGTTTGCATTTGTGTGAGAGAGCTGGGTCTGGAGGAAACTGGGGGGCTGCGGGTCGTGGGGGTCAAATGCTGAAAGCTACAGATCACAGATCCGAAAGCCACGTACAAAGCGAGTCGGTGCCTCGACTACAACCTCTACGGGCAGAGAGGAGGCTGTGGTGCTTCAGAGACCGCAGGCTTCCTGAAGCTGTTTAACCCGCCTGGCAACCATATCGGTACTGGAGTGCAGCATTGCTGCCCATAGCCTTTCGGTCTGTGTGCCTGGTGCAGCCATTGTACTTCACTGTTCCACTTATTTGTAATAATTTGGACATGAATTTTAGGGAGAAACTTGCTTAATACATAGAGCTGCATTTTAGAAGATGTAGGACATTGCAAACATCTTTTTGGTGTCCTGCGCTCCAAGATTATGATGTTCCCTTTGAAACTTCGCGTAGGATCACAGAAGTACCACTAATGCATAATGAGGGCTGTTTTTCTGATTAGCTATAATATGTCTGTCTGGTAATTCATGTGCTATCGAATCTCCAGATGGAGGTGAGACGGGCTGAAGGCACCAGGCACGTTCTGCATTTTTTGATACTGCTGCTGTTTGCGTTATTAAATGCTTGGATTTTTTTCAGGGACTTAACTTATGCAGCTTAACGGAAAGAATTAAACAACTAGTACAGATAAAGTAGCGCGGTTTTTGTTCTGCCTAAATCCTGCAATGCAGCTGTTGGCTTGCAGCACGGGTGCTGTTATGTGCTGTGTGTAACCGTAGTCTGAATTCTCATGGTTTTAACACATTGCTAATAGAACAACTTTTTTCCCTCATTTAAATTTAAACGTAACAAGAATTTTGTCTCACTTAAAATTCCCCTTTTCTCCTAGTCTTGATTTGCAAGTTATTCTGAAAAGCAAAAATAACAAAGCTTTTGGTAAAAAAAAAAATTTGCCTGACCACAGTTCTGTGGCTTAAAGCTTCGCGTTTAGCTGAACTGAAATATTCATAAGATGATTAATCCTGTTCCTGACAGATGTGTGTGTGTGTGTATGTGTGTGTGTGTGTGTTTTAACACAGTGTGAACGCAATTGGTGCGAAAAGATGGAGGGTGGCAGAAGGCAGTGGTGGTCCCCCGACTTCCCCGGCCACCGGTGTGCTGGGCTCATTAATGCTTTTTGTGGTGAACCGTCCCCACTTCATTATCCCTCCTGTTAGCAGCCAGACCGCTGGCCAGCCCGACCGTCCCATTGGGCGTCTGCTGCCAGAGACGGGATTCAGTCACCCCGGAGACGCACGCCCTAAATCACAGACTGATTTAAGCTTTGGGTGATTACCTCAGAGTGGCCAGCATCTCACAGACTGTGTAATAAGCCCATACATACATGCACACATATAACAATACTCACAATTATGCATTTATCCTCTTTCTTTTGCCGCGTGTGTGTTTTGAAAAAAAAATGGCAAAAAACATGGGGGGGGGGGGGATAACAAGATCACTCTATACTTTAAAATAATTTGTGAGAGAATGTCTCCTTCTGTGGCCGAAAAGGCTTCTCTCAGATTTTTGCCACTAAATACAGAGGAGTGGCTCTAATTTTCATCAGATGTATCTATTCTGTTTGCTACGGTGGAGTGATGGTGCTGAGCTTCCCTCCTTCCACAGATTTCCGTCCTTTGTCTCCTAAATAATAGGGCTGCATCACATGGGAATGTGACGGGAATAGAGGTGGCCGGTCCAGCGTGGAAGGTGTGAGCAGGGATTGATTGAAGGGAAATAGCAAGAGGAGAGAAAGGCATGGGGTGCTGCTGGAGGAAATGACCCCCCCCTCTTTCTCCTCTTTGCGCGTGTCTGCCTTTTCAAAAGCAGATATGGAGGAGAGCCATTTCCAATGGCCCCTCCCTCATTATCATGGGGCAGGCATGGTGATGCTCCGGTCACTGTGCTGAGTCTGGCTGCCCCCTCCCCTTTGGGCCTCCACCATACAGTGAGCACTACAGTGCTCGCTAATCACTGCCCTGCATTCATCATTAGCATGAAAAGCACCTCAGTTTCCTGCTAATGCTCCTGGCGTCTCACTTTGAGGACCGCCCACTGACGGGACACTGGCTGCATGGGGATCCCAACATGGACAGGAGTACAGCCCACCTGCCTTGCTGTGCGTGTCGCGTTAGTGTAGAAGAGCTGCATTGCTCTTCTATGAGGAGCTGCTCATGCCCCAAACACTACTTTTTGTAGCCACAGTGATAATCTGAGTCCATATTTATTGGTCACATACATCATTATACATTGTAGTAGAAGAAATGGAAAACAGGACTGTCAACACATACATAAATGTTTCAGATGTGTATTATTTGATTAAAAATATTCTGGCATCTCTCTTGTGTGTGCTGTATGTATCTACCTTTAATGAATATATCGAATTCTGTTATAGTTTCTAATTTTCAGGCACAATAGTCGTAATTCTGTTGGAACATTATTAGTGTTATTAATGATACTTAAGAAAAGCTGGAATTTGATATAGTCTCGAAGTTTAATGTATGTTTGCGGTAGTCGAAATTCCAGACACTTACAGTGGGTCATATGACATTTAATCTTTGTTTGGTGACTTGTGAGCGAATTAGCATTGATTATTCTTGATCTCTTTTTTTTGGAAAAGCCACAGTGAGGTGATCTGGAGTGGGCTGGTGTGTTCACATTGTGAGGAATTATTTTACTTTTTTTATTTTAGTTACAGCTGCAGCATGTGGAGACAACAGAAATCATGTCTGCAGTCTGACTTAAGTCAAAACTGTACTGTGAACATTTTTTTTATTCTTATTTTGTAGCAAGTTGAGGATTTCAGATAAAGTTTTCTGTTTGCAAATTTTAAAACCTGGATGTATCTCTTGGAAAAGAATTGTAATAGATATCTTGTCATTTATCTCAATAAAGATTATTGTGAGACCATGTAACACAATGAAGATGGCCATGATGTCATGTAGGATACTGAAGATGGCCATGATGTCATTAGTACACTGAAGATGGCCATGATGTCATGTAGGATACTGAAAATGGCCATGATGTCATTAGTACACTGAAGATGGCCATGATGTCATTTAGTGCACTTAACAGATGAATACAGTATCACACACTCCTCAAATAAGCATAATTTTACACACACACACACACACACACACACACACACACACACACACACACACACACACTTTCACACACACAGCCCATGTATTAATATCTTTGTGAGGATTCTCCCTTAATTTGTAATCCTAATCCCAACTATAACGACCTTAACTCTTACCCAGTCCTAACCTTAACAGTAAATAACCAAAGACTTTTGCCATTTTTGGTTGTATTTATATTTTATTAAGTTTTTATTAAATTGAGGATAAATGTCCCCACAAGGTAAAATGTTACAGGTTTTTATCACATTGTGGGGACATTTGGTAATACACACACACACACACACACAGGTTTGTAATTATATCTTTGTGGGGACTCTCCTTTTTTATGTGGGAACACTCTAATCTCAACATGATGACCTTAACCTCTACCCAGCTCTAACCCAAACTCTAAGTAACCAAACTTTTGGCATTTTTAGGTTTCTAATTGCATTCACAGAACTTTGTGGAGACCTGAGAAATGGTCCCCGCAATGTCATTTGAACATAATGCATATACTCTCTCTCTCTCTCACATACACACACATACACACACTCCTGCCCTCGGTGTTTCACACTCTCTTTTTAATCGCAAGAAAAAAAAAATGCAGTTCAGCAAAAAAAGAAAGCATAATAGAGTAATTACTAAACATATTTACCTAGAGCTGTGCTGTCACCCCTTATTCTTACATTCTGCAGAATTGTGAGACACAAGGACAGGATTCAAAAAAGGTTTCCTGTGACATGGGATGATAACGTCTTGATAGCAGGCTAAAACAACTCAGAATGAGACAGAGAGAGAGGGAGAAGCAGAGAGGGAGACCGGGGGAGAGAGAGAGAGGAGGAGAGAGAGAAGCAAGCATATTATAACTCATCCAAGTGGATCCCCCTTGTAGATTGGGAGCTTTCCCTTGTTGAAATTGTCTTGTGAACCCTTACCGAGAGGGAGGCGGAAGAGGGAGTCCCAGCTGCATGTGTTTGCGTGAGCGCTGTTAGTCCACCCTGCCTGTGTTTGGTATTGTGGCCAAGGTACTGAGATCTCCAAAGCTCTGTCTGTGTGTGTCTGTGCTGGTTGGCTTAAGAGCAGCTGGGAGTGTGCGTGTGTGCGCTTTTGTGTGTGCTTGTGTGTGTGTGTGTGTGTGTGTGTGTGTGTGTGTGTGCGCGTGTGTGTGTGCGTGCGCGCCGGCACGGGCGTGTATGTCTGCATGTGCGTCTGTGTGCGTTTTGGGGGAACATACACTTCGGCTGGTGCGTCTTTTAACCAGGCAGCCCGCAGCCCAGGTCCTACACCACGGCTTCTGAACAAACCTGATTGTCCCTAGAGCTCACTAGGTGGGTCTGGAGCAAGTCCTAAATGACTTAGGAATAAGTAGGGTGACCAGGAACAGAAGAACAAGTAAGCACTGGACATGAGGAAGGTTTTAAAGAGAAGGCACAGAAGGTCAGTAATGTTGCTTTTCCTGTATTTGTCAGGTTATTATTTTTAATTCAGTGTCTTCTTTGTTGCTTTTGTTTTGTTGCACAAAATATTGCTTAATTTGTCATGAATTACGTACTTTTGTATTTGTTCAGCCCACAACTCTGGCCAGGATGAGCAGTTAGAAGCTGGATGGAGTATTTAGTGCAATATGGTATGGGACAGGCCAACAGGAACAGGACGAGATGGGGTCTGTTTGCGTCTGCCCGTGTTTGCCCGTGCTGCGTACCGCTTGCGTGATGATCATCGCATAGACGCCGAGAGTGCTGTTTCTTACAACGTACGACGCGGCCTGTGACATGTCACATGGTGACATGTTACACGAAGAGCGACTTGGCGTGCGTACACAAGCCCGCCTGTTGGAAACGAATGACTGAACTCTGTCACGATGCCATGTTTGCCCCGAGTCGCTTGGCATATGTGCCTGCCAGTAATTCATGCTACAGCTTTCTTATGACGTTGCATCCTTGTCAGAATCCACAGAGAGAATGTGTGTGTGAACACTTCCAGGCCTGAATGATGCAGAGTGAGAGTGCTGTGTTTACAGTGTAGCAGTAGAACTTGGTTCCCCCCTGGTATAGTTTAGCAGGAAGGCCAGGATGGCCAAACTCCCAACAGCACTGAAACATTATGGCTATCCATCACAACCTGCGGTGTGTTTCTGTCATGACAGTGATTCATTCAAACTACAAAACTGGTCTGAGATGAAAGGGAGGCCAAGACTATGCCAGGCCAGGCTAGACGTACTGAACGCTGAGACACACAGCACACAAATATGGATTCATGCTCTCAAATGGTGTGTATGAGTTTTTGCGCATGCATCTATTTCTCAGTGACCACCTATTGAATCAAGGCTGGGTTTGTACATATAATCATCAGCACGCATGCAGTATTGTACAGTTGACTGCCGTACTGCACATACAGCTATGCAGCCGGCAGCATCAACACAAACAGCAGCGCTCTCACCAGTGGACTACTGCTGCTGCGGGTGGCTGCCGTTGCCCATGCTTCCCCATTGTCTTAGGCAGGGATGTAGGTTGCCCTTGGCATGGGCCATCTCTCCAATCCCTCACTCATATCCTTCTCTTTCTCCTCTGTGCTTGGCTACAAGTCTTTTTTTGTCCTCCCTTCTGGCCCAGCTCTGCTGCTTTTATATCAGAAATGATAATTCAGACCCCATGCTGGGCCCGCCCCTCACCCCCCCTCCCCAAAACACTACCCATAAAAAGGGCTGAGGCCAGCTAATCCTCCTTGTAAGTGTCCAGCACATTGTACTGCATGTAGGATAGGGGAGAGGGGGGGTGAGTGTGATGGGGCTCATTTTTACTGTTGCGCAGAATCAAGCGTTATCTGTCCGTCAGGAAAAAATTGTGCACCTCACAGGTGAAATGAGATACCTATAAAAATTGTGAAGGTGTGCTCTAAAATGAGCTGCATTTCATCAAAATATCAAGATAAACAATAGAAACCAATGGTGACCCATTATGTAGTGACATAAGGACAATCAGTAAATATTGCCTTTATTGCAGTACACAGAGAGTGTTTGCTATAATATGGTGTGTGTGGGTGTGTATGTGTATGTGTACATAAATTATATATATATAAAATTTATTCCATATCTGGCCTTTTTAAATGCTATGACGTGTCACTTACATTACAGGGTAAAGAAAAAGGGTCAGGTTTAGTACCTGTCTGGAATATGTGAGAAAACCAAGTAAATAGCTGCCATTTTATGACAGGACGTCCCTCGGACCTGCAGAATCGACCCATTATTTGCTGAAGCTATTTTCCTTTATTATTCATTCTACATTGCATTAGCTCATTACAAATCATACAGTATATTATACATTTTACATAGCATAACATTTGCCACTTTTTTTTTTTTTACTTAATTTTGTAAATGAAAAAAGTCAGCTTATGGGTAAGGTATGATGAACACATCTGCTGGTCTTAAATTCTTGAATTTTTAAATTGCTGTTTGAGGGCCGCTTTTGGTTTTATATACATAATCTATTAATCGATTAATTAGTTTAACCAGCAGGTTACAGCTTTCATTCTTCAATATTATATGTCGCATTATATGTTGTTATATTATAACTTAAAGTATTTACTCTTTCAAATGTTATTTGTTGAACAATTTAAGATTTTCATTATAGTGTCCCAGACCAAATTTAGGTTTTCAGTCTGTGATTTTTGGTGTGTGTGTTTGTATACGTGCTTGCTTTAATGAGCCAGTACCTTCCTATTTGAACATAACACTCTACCTGAGTTTGTCCTTAACGTGAGACAGTTGTATCCAGTGATATTTGAATTCTTCAGGTTACAGTGAAAGCAATTTTGTTACATTGTAGTTTAAACACATTCTTGTAGTTTAAAGAACTCATGTTAAATCTTTAAGTTTGATGTTATATGAACTTTAATTTTTTTAATCCCTGATCTCAGATTGAATATAAGTTTTTGTGTGAAAGATAATCAGAATGATTGAATTTTGGTGCCGTGGGCCAATGACAGAGAAGATGATTGAATGACAGTGCTGTGTACCAATGATAGGGAAGGTGTTTAGATGACGGTGCTGTGGGCCAATGACAGAGAAGATGATCGAGTGATGGTAGTATGGGCCAATGGCTGTGGAGCTATAGAGGTTGCACTATGCGAGGCTCTACTCTCAAACTGCAGCAGAGGCATCAGAGCTTTTTCAAACCATGGCCTGCAGATGGAAAAGTTAATGTTTTATTTGATAATTTAATCATAGGAATGTCCCTGACTTACACATTTCCTTTTGCCATCAGAGTTGCATTAGCTTTGTTGTGCTGTGTTTGTGTAGTCTCTCCAGCCTTATTAGACAAATATGTTCTATCTACCTTTGGAATAAGACTAAACAACGGAAGGCAGCTTTTGAAGGATGTCTATGGAAAATATGTTTGCCTCTTCGGTGCACTGAAATACATATTCTATATTGTTTCCCATGTCTGAAAAATCCACGGTGTCTCATAAAATTTTGTGTCGTACGAGCCACTTGAGATGTTTGTATAGTTCAGTATGACTCTAATGATTTGCTTCATTGTCAGTGTTTTGTGTGTGTGTTTTCTTTTGAATGAAGATACCTCATATCCATAGCTGCTGGATTGTATTTTTTAAATACAATTCATAAGTTTCATAGGTTTAAACAGCCTTGATCAAAGGCACTTTAAATGTAATCTGACTGTCCACATTATATTCAGAAAGACGATTCTTATGCCAAGTGGAAATAAAGTTTCTGAGAAGTGTGAAACAAGATAAAGTGTGCGAGAGCTAGGGAGGATGAAGCAGGGGTTTCTCATTCTGACCTTGTCAGGCTCCTGTGTTGCATGGATAAGGGAACAACAGGGACGCACGCCACCCCTTTCTCTGAGAGCCCCCCCTCAAATCCATACACATGAAATGTATACCTAACATTTTCTCTATCCTACTCTAATAAAGTTGTTGTGTTGACATTTGTTCTTTGGTATACTGAGGTAGATCAGGAGTAATTGTTAAATCCCAAAATCAATTAAATATTTTAGTTTAAGTAATTTAAAACAGTTACTCTTTTACCCTGTGTTTATCATTTCAGTTATTTTTTATTAATACATTTTTGTTAGCAAAATGACTAAATTATTCTCATTTTGATCAATCATGCATCAGATGTATGAACCAGTTTTTTCTTTGACTTGCCCTCCGTTTGTCAAAGAGTTTCATGTGCACGCTTGATGATGATTTAAATTCTGTGTGAAAACAGACCAGCTTCCTGCTCAACAACAAGCTGAATAAAGCCAGATGAAACAGGACCTTTCATGTGCCACATTTCAGTGCTGCTGTGTCTGGTTGAGCAGTAAGTAGTCTGCTGTGATAATTGAGCGGCTTCATGCAGCTTTCTGTGGTGGGTTGGATCCAGTCTCTGTGTGCCGAGACTCTGTAGCTTGTCTTTCTGTCTGTGTGACAGTGTGATGTTGGATCCAGTCTCTATGTGCCAGAATTCTGTCTCTCTGTCTGACGGTGTGGTGCTAGACTTGGTCTCTGTGTGCCAAGACACTGTAGCTTGTCTTTCTGTCTGCCTGACAGCGTGACGCTAGACCCAGACTCTGTGTACCGAGACTCTGTAGCTTGTCTTTCCTGTCTGTCTGATAGTGTGATTCTGGATCCAGTCTCTGTGTGTTGGAATTCTGTCTCTCTGTCTGACAATGTAATGCTAGATGCAGTCCCTGTGTGCCAGGACTCTATAGTTTGTCTTTCTTGTGTGTTTGATTGTGTAATGCCTGACCTGGTCTCTGTGTACTAGAACTCTGTGGCTTGTCGTTCCTGTCTGTCCGACAGTGTGATGTTGGACCCGGCCTATGTATGCTGGGACTTCCTGGCTTATTCTTCCTATCTGTTTAAACAGACTGATTAAAAAAGAATACATTTTAAAAGGAAGCACATAATTAAGTGCATTGAGCTATGTAGACATGACAATGACATTTTAAATCTTATAATATTAACCTTGAATATTCTTAGAAGTTTTTGTAGTATTTTTAGAAGCAAGCTTCCTAAGAACGCCATATTAAAACATGATATATGGCTTGTCTCCATATTTTCAGGTCTGATTTACCTGGGAATCTGCCAGGTTGTTCTGTCATAACGTTGTGATGCTGAGGCCTGTTTGACACATACCACATGCTGAGGTTCTGAACGTTCTGGAATGTGGGGAAAATTTCCAAGATGCTTAAAAGCCATTATGCCTGTTTTGATTGTCGAACATACAGCCGTGAAGGCTATAAGGTTGCAAATCAGCAGCTGGGTAATTTAACTGATGGACTCTAAGTATTGCATTAAATTGATTACACCCAGAAATGAATACTGTTAATGATAGTATTTTGTTAGAACATTGTTTTTCCTTTCCAGCATGAGTGGTTTGACCCAGTCAATGCCGAATTGATGCTGAGATTCTGCAATCTTAAATACGTCACGTTGTTTCCATCTAATCTGTTGTTTGCTACATTATTTGTTCCTCCGTGAAATTGCAGTAATGGAGACACTTAGTGTAAAATAAAAATATGGAAAGACCGACTGAGTGCTGTAATATTTGACATCTCAATAAACATGGCAGCACCCTTGCCGACATTTCTGATCGGTTCTGCGTAAAATCTTTCTTTAATTGATCCCTTAATCACTTGAGTTATCTTTCAACACCCGCAACATTATGTTTCGTTGTTCCAAAGCCAGTTATTTTTACGTGGTGCTTAAATGTCATGTTGCTGTTATTCTAGACATTTCCAATTTATGGGCAAACGGGGTGTCCTTGTCCATGCTGTAGTTGGACCTCCTGCAGTTATCCTCAAATATAATGTGTCACTAGGAGGCGGCTTTAGCTTTCAGCCACTGTTTGTGATTATAGTGAAATAAATCAGGTTGATGAGCCACTGTGAGAATCAATTCTATCAGAAAGTTGCTGTGTGTGTGTCTTCATCATGTGTGCAAGCACCTGTCCTTTGTGTACAACACAGGAGACGCTGAATGGGGTCTGGGGGTGGTCAGTTACCTGCCCATACATCCAAGTCACCCCCCTGTTGTAACTGACGTGAACCTCACTCATATGTGTTATTTGCACCAGGGTTTTCACTCAGTCATGTGACCTTCTGCAGTGCAGTTAATGGTCTTAGAGAAGCAGATCAGCTGAGATAGCTGGAGCTGAAGAACTGAATGGTCTCCCTGAGGGTCTAGACACTTTTTTCTGGGGCTTACAGCTTAGGTCCTGTTTGTGCTGTCAGGCTGAACTGCACTCCATCTTCTCTGCCTTACTGCCACTTACAGTATCACCTTATGATTCCAGACAGTTCAGGCTGCAGGGGCTGATGTGAATTGTAAAATATACATTCATGCCAGCTCATTTAAATTTTCATTTAAAACTTTGTTTCTTTGGGTAAAGCAGGATAATGAATTAGAAAATCATAGTCCTATGTCGGTATACCTATCATATCTGCATTCTCCCAAAGCAATAAAACTTCTTGACTTTAAAAAAGGTAGATTTTGTTTATCTGTACTTTATCTGTTTGTTTATCTGTACTGTTTTCTGACAGACTACTGATCCAAAACCAACAGTTCATTCAAACAGAGCAGGGCTCAGTAGTAAGTGTACGAAACAGAAGCGCAAGATGGACATCATCTCTGGAAATGATGCATCTGACTCTGTTACATTATGTTTCAGTTTTCTGTATTGATGCAGAACATCTTGCATGGACACTGAATTTGTACTGAAATGTCACTTTTTCATTACAAAATTTGCTGATGCATTTACTTTTTTTTTTTTTTAGATGTAGGCAGCTGTTAACTAACATCAGGTGATTGTCAATAAAAAAAGAAAACCCTAAATTTCTGATATCGGTGCCAATCTGTCAGTCTAGTGACTCTGCTTTGCTTGACGCCTTGTGGCAGGCTCAGTATGGTTTTTGAGGGAACCGCGGTCTCGAGCGCTCTCAGCACCCCTTGGTGGTCCTGTGGAAAGTGAGAGCAGCAACTCAGCCTCAACCGGGGATTCAAGTTACTGTTTACTATTTGAAGACAGGGACACAGTATCAGAATGTGAGTCATTAGCAGCTCCTCAGGCTCAGTGTCGCTGTGAAAATGGTCAGATCCTCAGGCACAATGTGGGGAGATGTTGGATGTTAAGGTGTCACCACATCATATTAAAATGAGTTGCATCCTGCCTGATTCATGAACGCACGCTATTTCTCTCTCTCTCCTCCGTTTCTTCTTGATCCCACTGTCTCCTGGCTTCCTCTATATCTCTCCCGCTCTTTCAAGTGTGGGCATGATTAATATTTTCTGCTGTTCTGTAACCATGGCAATGAGGTCAGTGCTTACGATACTTCATTTAATCTTTCCACTGCTTTTGTTCCCATCTCCTGCATCCGGACAATGAGAGCCCTCAGCTGATGACTCCTAACCCCTGTTGTTTTCGATTACCCTCTTCCCTCCTTCTCTTTACCCTCCATTTTCTTTTATCCATTCCTTTCTCTCCCTTCTGCAATTTACATTCCCTTATTTTTCCTCTCTGCCTCTTTTTGTTCCCTATTGTCCCTAATTCTGACCCTTATTTTTGTTTATTTTTCCTATTTTGATTGTCCTGATAGACGCTGAGTTTTTTTTCTTCTCGTTTTTTTATCCATTCTGTCCTATATTCTGCTTTGTTTCTTTTCTTCAAAGGCCCCGGCTGTGATTGGAATTAGACAACTCAGGGCAGTTTAATGCACTAATAATGCTATTCGTCATCCCTTTCTCTTCCCAACCCCCCACTCTTCCGTAACCCCGCCCCTCAACCCCGTCACCTCTTCCTATGCATTTACATGCTCACACGAGATTGTTAAATTGATTTCAAACTACTTTGATTCAAGTGGTGGAGTAAATGACTGGGCACCAAGGAAGCATCACTACGCAAAGTGAGACACTGCCCAGAGGCACACTCCAGGCAGGTGTTCTCATTAACGGACAGCGATTTGGACCTCTACTCATCAGGAGAGGAGGACGTATCCATATCCATGTTCTGTGGATCGGCATCCATAAACACGCACGCAGCACAGCTTTGTTCCCTGGAACGCCGGGGCTAATCCGGGACGAGAGGGTATTCAGAGCTGCAGGAAAAACACCGACACTCATCTGAATAGAGACAAAGAGGAGGAGGAGGAGTGGGGGTGCTTGGAAAACAGGGGCGTTGCTCCCATTCGGAAGTGTGAAACAAAACTAGAGCTGATTCCCCAAAAAATCTTTTTTTTTGTTTTAAGGTTTTCATTTTTGTCATTTTACACCTAGAGTGTTCCAATGAATAATTAATGTATAAGAATCATTTTGAGTAATTGTTGTTGTTATTAAATCCATCCAGCCATACCCCATACAGGGTCTCAGTGATTATTATTGTTATTTTTAGTAGTAGTAGCAGCAGCAGAAGTTAGTCTTATTTTCTCTTTTTTAAAGCAACAGTTATTCTTACCGGGTCATGATACACAATGCCATCCATCCATCCATCCATTTTCCAAGCCGAGGCAGGGAACAACCCTGGACAGGGGGCCAGCCCATCGCAGGGCACACTCACACACCATTCACACACACACGCAC
>JAODLC010000021.1:2016448-2039407 GCA_026781145.1 Hippopotamyrus pictus | reverse complement strand
GGGGGGGGGGGGGGGGGGGGGGGGGGGGGGGGGGCCGGGGGGACGGGTTTGAAGGGGGGGGGGGGGACACCAGCTGAGGTCTGGTTCATGGCCGAGGACTGGATCAGTGACCCTGGGGTCAGGCTTGAGCAGCAGTGGAGAGGGAGGGGGGCGAAGTTGCCCACAACTACGCAATGGGACCCTGGGGACCGCAAAGGTCAGGAGAGCTCTCTCCAGCTCCCACCCATTACTGTGCCATTTTAAGCCACGTCAAATTTCCCCCTGTAAAAACCAGGAACCTTTTCTGTGGGAAATCGCCGCCAGTCCGCAGTTCCCTCATGTGGCCCCGCTTGCTTTCCTCGAGGTTTGTTCTCCTGCCTGACGCGTCTCGTGATGACAGCACATTGACGCCACAGTGCACGGGGTGTCTTAGGACAGGGTCATCGCGGTGGTTTGGAGACCTGAGCCAGCCAGGATGGACAATATGGATATATATATATTATATATATATATATATATAATTTACCATTTTCTTTAATTGATTTCATTTTCTCCGCTTTTTTTGTAATTAATTTTTACTTAAATTTAATAGACTCATTTAATAAATGAAGACTGCTTAGAGTTTCAAATAAAGAGTTTGTTGGCCAGGGTGTTCAGTTTTATCTCTACTCGTCCTTTCTCAGAAACCAGATAGGAGAGTATTTTTTAATACTAGAAAATCAGTCTTTCGCTGTCAGCTGCAGTGAAGGAGCGTAATAAATGATTCAGTATTAATATGAGCCCGAACAGGCACTGAACAGTGTCTTTGAGAGAGGTCAGCAGTTGTGGAGTGCAATTTACCTGTCTTTTACTACTGCCAATATGCAAAATCATACTGACTCTCAAAAAGTCTATGATTATGTGAAGGAACTGGTAAATTCTGTATTTAATTTTCAGACACCTTATCGTAGCTGATTTTAATAACCACCTATTTACATACACTGGATGCTATTGGCTGGTATACTGTGTGTCATTTTAGCGTGTGGTGGCCTTGTACAGGTATGGCATGATTCCAGGGCCCTACCTCACCTCCCTCCACCTGCCTCTCCTACTCCTTGTCTGTGCAGAGCAGATGAAAAGAGACAAAAGGATCTTGCCGGCCTGCTAGCAGCACTGGTCAGATCAATCCTCCAGGCGTGCTAATTGAGTGTTTGTTAAACTTCTATGATTGATTTCCATTTAATCCCCCGGGAGAGGTTGAAATTAAGACTGATGTCCTGGTTCGAGGCGATCTGGTGCTGTTGCGAAGAACAGAAGTTCTGGGGCCTGATGAATAGGCTGGCTTTTTATCCAGAGCAGCAAGCACTTCAGTGATGTAAGGAGCCAGCTGGAATTGCATCAAGGGTGGCGCTGTGCGCTCCTCAGGGAGACCGTCTCTGTCTCTGGGTTCTCCTGGCCTCATTCAGACAATAACATGATTGGCACAGCGGCTGCACGTGGCTCGATGCCGATGAATACAAGGACATGAGAGGAACGCCCCCCCCTCCCCGTTTCCTCTGAGTACATACCATCCTTTGTGTGGAGGTCCTGAGGAAGGTGTGGTCAGACCTCTGTGATTTTTGTATTACTTTTTCCCAAGTGTATCCTACCGTTCTACACTTTTTCTGTGCCTACTACTTGATGGATTTACTGACATGGTTCAGGTTACCTGGGGTTGCTAAGGATGTCTTGGTAGGTCACGTGGAGCCAGGGGGGTGGGCCGACAGAAGAGGGCGTTCAGCACATGATAATATTAATGAACCAATTCCTGTTGGAAGCATGGCCGGCCTTTTTGTAGCGAGATCAGTCTGGAGCTCCTTTCGTTTGTAGTGTCTAATTAAATTTACATTAGCAACAACATGTTTATGGCCACGTTAAGCATATCCATTGTGGCACCTGGCAGAAAAAAACACAACAGTTTGTTAATTTTTGAGTGCAATAATTCTAAAAAGTTCATTGCAATAAGTATTTTTTAATTTCTTGGTTTCAAGACATTTTCCAGTTCTTTCATCAAGAGTACATAGAGGGTTTATGATGAGGTCCAGAGTTCAAGCCGCCGTGTCTGTGGCCATGTCTACAAATCGCTCTCTGTATTGTTCTCTGAGCCTCATCAGCATCAGTTATGGGGTGAACACACACCTGTAGGTCCTCTATTACTGCAGCAACCTGTACTTCTTCCTGTAGTGTCGTTCCCACACCTCATTCTGTTCTCCTGGTGTCTGTTTTATATTACATTAGATTTGATGAGCTTCATTGACACCAGGGTGAAATATAGCAGCAAGATGCATAGAACCCAGACAAACATGCATTTATTACAAAACAGACGATATGCAAGGATGGTACATATAGTGCAAACAAGTAAATATAGTGTAAACCAATTAAAAAGTACACATATAGAAACCTGAAAAACAATATTATGGAATATTAATTAAATAAATATTAAGAAAAATACAATAAGAATAACAATAATAATAATAACTGTAGTAATAATAAGGTAACGCTTTACTTAATGCAGTCATATAACTGCATTTTACATGCCTTCATAATGCATTGTAATGCATTCATAAAGTATAAAAACGTCTATATCTATAAAAAGGCATAACACGTTACAATCATATTTATTGTGCATTATGAATGCGCTTGTGGTAGAAAAATTATAAATCAACCTCTCTGATAATACAGGGAGGCACTTAGAATAAAAGTCTGAACCTCTTAGTTTGGTGAGTAAAGAAAATCTCTTTTATTCCAGCAAGTTCAGCAAAGCGCTCCCATCACACTCTGGCACTTGGTATCAAGTCACCCCCAGCACACAGAGCAACCAGTAGATAAACCATAACTCCCAGGACTTCGAAGTCCTGATTGGTCATGAAACATCAACAAACTAAGCTGAAACGTATAACAAAGACAATTCTCCTGCTTCATTGGTTCACCTTGGTAGCAAGGTAAAGTCCACCCATTATATACAATTTACTGGAGTCAGCCTCGGCTTCTAGACTCTATTTGAGATATGTATATAGATATTAATTATATGACATTGAATCACTGTTAATGTTTGGGTGTTCCATTGATTAATGATTAACACATTGACGTTTTGTCCCTGAATCACTGAAGATACATGGTTAACATATGATTAACATGATTACTTATGCAATCAATTGCGTAACATATTATATATTGTCTACTGCATCTATTTTATTAAGCTATAACTCTTTGTGCACCAGTTGGGGCGGCTTCGAGTCTCTTCCTGCAGGTGGTTTTTCCCTCCCTTTGCTCCACTGTCTGCCTCTCCAAGGTCCGAGCTTCTGCGGAGCCAACTGCAGGCAGCTATCAGAAAGTGAGGTCACACAGTATTCAAAACAATCTCTTCTTGCCTAAGGCCTAAAACATAACAGACCCAATATGCCTCCCCTCCCGGGCCTACTAATGTCCAATTTTACTTACACGCGCTCAGCTATAATGCACTATAAAAGCCTTCATAATGCATTATAATGGTCAGATAAGCCATTATAGTGCATTATAGATGAGAGTGTCTTAGAGCATTCGTAATGCATAATGAACCTGGCTATAATGTGCAATGCCTTATTATAAGTATTTATAGTCACGTTTATAATACTTTATGAATGCACTATAATGCATTCAAATCCCCGATCAGCAAGGCACCACTGACCTACCCTGAACAAGGTACCGCCCCCAAGCACTGCTCCCTGGGTGCTGAATTAGCTACCCCCTGCTATGTCACAATGTCACATATGGGTGAAATGCAGAGGACACGTTTCGTTGTGCACTGTGTGCTGTAGTGTGTCAACAATGGCCACTGATCACTAAATTCTAAATTCTATGTTATGCGCAATTAAAGAACAGATTGCACAAGACATCTGCAAGTGCAAAGATGGAACACTTCCTGAAGTGTGACACCTCATGCATGCCCAGCCTCATGGCCTCACGTCTCTTTGCTGGTTCCAGCACACTTCCTGGTTGTCCTGTGATTCGATACAGCTTTGTTGGCCTCCTGTTTGGTCCTGGCACTTTCAGTCAGTAAATTTGTCTTTAAATGTAGGGTAATTGAATAGAGACCTAATGCACCATAATAGGTAGATCAATACTAGTTATTGGTTTCAACTTCTCACATAAGATACCTCTGTTGGGACACTGTGGACATGGTTTTTTGGAGATGCCATGCATTTCAGAGATGTTGCAAATCCCATTTCTGCTTTGACCAACCAACTGGTCACCTCCACTGCTTCTCTGCCAGCCAGGGTCTGCTGCATTGAACGACTTTAAGGAGACGAGGAAATACTAGAGAAAAGGCCAAGCAGATGGTCAGATGGAGTTTTAAAACAGCAGGAAATGAGTGGTGAGCTTTTAAAATCTGATTTATTGCTGCCTGGTGTGACATTACAGGATGCCCTCGCCGCTCAGGACAGAGAGGTGATTTTGGAAGCACTGTGTTTTTCCCATCAATAATAAAACATCTACAGGGACAATCCTTCTGAGCTCCATTCATGTATTAAATTAGCTTGAGTCCAGACAGGCTCACTGTTAGGAAAACATGGGCACAGTGTTTAATTGATTGCTGAGCAGTTGTAATTGTTAGTGTGTGACGCTGGAAGCAACACAAATGATTAATAGAAACAAATGGTCAACTTCACAGTTAAGCAAAGTCTGGATTTATGTTTTTAGGGATGATTTGTGAATCCTTGGCCTGTTCTTAATTGTTAAATGTCCGGTTATTCTCCTATAGAGGATTAAAAGCGAATGTGGTTAGCTCAGACACATCCCTGAGGAGGCATGACCTGACCAATCAGCTGTTGCGGCAGGGTACCTCACAGCGTTATATGTCTGTGTGTGCTTGTGCGTGCGTGTACTGTATATCACCTTAATTACATCAAGCGAATGACGTACTTTCTTGCTCTGCCTAAACTCATTTTAATTGCATGTGAACACTGCAGCAGTGTGTTCAGACGGCTGGGGGCTTCTCGGAGGAATGGAGCAGCTTTTGGGAGGGATTCTCTAAAAGGATAAACCAATCCAAGGAGGAATCCCAGCCATTTTTGTCCCACTGAAATTATAGGACTGAAGCTCAGTGTATCAAGGAAGGCCAGGGGAATGAGACATTCCTTTGTCTTATGGAATGCTTGTTTTCCAAACCGTTCAAATGGAATATTTTAGGAAAGAGACAAGGGTTTGCTAAAAAACAGCATTACAAAGTTTGCAAAGTTTATCCCCCTGGATATGTGAATTTTGGAAAATGTAATAGGGCTTATATTCAATATAACAGTAAAAAATACATTGATAAGTAGAATGTAAGGTGTTGTAATATGTATAAATAGTTCTGATTCATTTTGGTAACACTTTATTTGGATAAAGATCCGCCTACAAAGAGTATACAGAGTATTCGTAACATTTCAACAACTTAGTTGAGATTCAACAGTTCATGTAACATTTGGTTGAGTGAGTAGTCAAATTGAATTAAATTATTCTAATATGTAGGTATGTTCATGAATCTTTACATATACGCTGTACACTATGAATTCTGTTAAACATCTACAGATGCAGCAAAACAGTTGAATGGTTGACTCTCAACTAAGTTGATCGAATGTTACAAATGCTCTGCTAACCCTCTGTAGGCGGACTATCCAAATAAAGTGTTACCATATTATGTTCTTACTATACCTAGGCTTAGTTAGCAGTTATATTAAATGGATAATTATGTCATGCATTCATTTAATGACACTGTGTTAGAATACTGAACTGTATCATCATGTCAGTGTTTTTTGTGTTCCTGTTTTCCTTTTCCCCACAACACTTCAGTCTTTAAGGCGGTGTGTAACATAGGGGGTCTCCATTTTACACACATCTTTTTTTCACTCGTTTCTCTCTCTCTCTCTTGCTACCATTTTGATTGTGGACCTGAAAGCAGTTGCTATGTCGACCAGCAGGCACGTCACTATGGTAACCGGGCTGCGCACAGCAAGTCTGCTGATTAGGGAAAGATGTCTGGTGTAGCCAAGCCAACTGATAGAAGGAAAAGAGATGGGGAGGGTTACGTCTGGCCATAATTTGTGTGTCTGTTTATACAGGATGCATATAACCTGCTCTGCTTTCTTTTATTGGAACATGACTGACGTCTTTACCAGCTTTATATGACCCTCTGAGAAGCTGCTGACCGAATGCAGTCTGTAGGTCCTTGCTGGTGTTTTTACTCTCTAAAGGGACAGTGAATTGATATTCATATTTATAGTCTGCCATCCTATCAGCCCTGTAGTCTCAGCTGCTGTCCGTCTGTGACAGTCTGTGCTCAGATGGTCCCCGGTGTGCAGTTCAACAAAAGACCAGTAGCAGGAAGTCCCTACAGGCCGCCCAGCCATGTCACATGGACAATGCACTGTCGAACACTGTAGCTGCTGCTCTACAAGTGTGTAGGTACTGTGCACCTGTGTGTAGTTAACTAAGACGTGCGTGGTCGCTGGTGAAGTGTATCGGTACCCTAGACCTGTGTGGTTACTGATGGAGTGTGTAGTTACTCTAGACCTGTGCAGTTACTGGTGGAGTGTGTAGTTAATCTTGACCTGTGTGGTTACTGATGGAGTGTGTCATTACTCTAGACCTGTATGGTTACTGGTGGAGTGTGTATTTACTTTATACCTGTGCAGTTACTGGTGGAGTGTGTAGTTAATCTTGACCTGTGTGGTTACTGATGGAGTGTGCCGTTACTCTAGACCTGTCCCTAGTTACTATGAATGCCAACATTCATTGAGTAATTAGATGAGTGTGGCCTTTGTGGAAATTAGCAATCACTGCTGAGTGATTTACTGTTTAAGGTGGTATGCGGAGAGTGGTGGGGTCTGGGGTGTCGCTGCCCCTTCTGCCCTTAGCCTGCCTTAGCAGTGTGTAATCCTGCAGTTGTGTGCTGCCTCTCTGGACTGGCTGCCCAACGAATGGGCTCTTAAACAACAACACCACCAGTCAATACACAAATCAGGACTGTTGAGGGCAATTAAAAAGGTTGTCTCACCTCTAGTACTGCTTCCAGTGACATCCCATTTCTCCAAGATCCAGCCGAGAAACTAATTACAAGATTTAATTAAAGTGCAATGCGAGAGAGAGAGAAAGAGAGAGAGAGAGACAGAGACAGACAGAGAGAACAGAAAGAGGGAATGCGAAAGAGAGAGAGAGAAAGAGAGAGAGAGAGCCATCCCTCTTCCACTGACCCCAGCCAGTCTATCATCACGTCCAGAACAGTAATTACATCTCCTTTTTTTATTTATATCAAAGTTAAATAAGATTATGAAGCTTATACAACAATAATAAGCAGAATCCCTATATTTGCTGATTGCTCAGATAGGGGATTAGTTGAGCATTGTTGCTGTAAGAAATGAGTAAGAGCTTGATTGTGTAGTATGTGATGAGCATTTCCTGATGCTGTGTAAGAGGTGACAAGTACTATGATTAACTTCATGTGTGGCTTAATCTACTGAAGAGCATATTTGCATATTTTAAAGAATATTAGAATCTTTGGGACGATTAAAATAAGTCTGTGGTTATTCTCAGTGTTGTCTCTTTTAGTTGGCTTTTGGTTCCCTTCATCCTTTGTCTTTCCCCCTGCTTGGCTCATTGTACCTGTTCATCTATACCTCTCTATCTCTCATGCTCCCTCTTTTTTGTGTCACAAACTCTGTCCCTCTCATTAAGGAATGGAGTTCCCAACCCCATTGGCCGATCCGCAGATGAGGCGTGTCACATGATTATCAGAGTGGGCTTGCCGTTACCTTCGTCAGATGTTACAGATCATGCTCGGTGGCAGAGGCTAGTAGAGGGAGATTGCTGACATGTGTGTGTTTGTGTTGTTAGTCCCTTAGTGGGTGTTACTGGTATGAATGTGAGTGGAGTGAACAGATAGGGGGCCAATTTAGAAAACCCCCACTGCTTCAGTCATGGGACGTTACCGAGATGCTGAAAGCTGTGAGCCTAGTGTCAGCAGCCGCTTGATAAAGATGTATCTCTTTCGTTACCTTATTTTCTCTATTTACATTTTCTTAATGAGCACATGAAATAATAATTGAAAACACATCCTCTTAAATAGTAAATACACTGATGTAAAATTATTCTGCTGTCATCTCACTTTAAATTCATTTTTGTTGTTGTTTTTCTGTCTGCAATGCTGAAAGTTAAGGCTGATTGAAAAGCTGCATTTGGAGGCTTTGAGGGGTAATGTCATCATGCAACATGCAGCATCCTGCTGTGCGTGCTGTTAATATGCTCAGTGCCCGGGCCTTAATGGCATCAGCCTGAAATGAGGGGCTGGCTCACGGCCGTTTGCGATGTGTCGCCTCGGCCCGACAGTAAACTAGTGTCATTAGAACCCCGGTTGGGCCGCCCGCCACGCCCCCACGGCATGGTTCACATGCCGTGTCCTCTCCTAATGTTCTCGTCCTTGGTTCTCTGAATAGGGCCGCTAATGCACCTTGATTGTGTGCATCAAGGATGTATAAGAGAGCGAAACAAAATGGATAGTTGCCGCGACGTCAAGGGATGTATAAGATCCAATTTTGCCCACGGGGTATTATTTGTTTGCACATCGCAGCGGTATTAAAAGGGTGGGCTTTGCCGTCACGGTTGGACTGGCTCGCCCATCTAAATGGCTCACGCACACCCGGCTTATCAGGAATGCATTGATCTGCATTTGCTAACGATGCCGACTTTGATGGCGCGACCGGCACTGCTTTCCGAATCGCTCGGCTCATAACGGCATGTACTCTGACATTTACATTTACACTTTCCTGGGGTTTATGCGTTGTCTTGGCTTCGAAAACAATATAAGATTTATGATCTATGAGTGTGGAAGGAAATAACATACACACACAGACACACGCGCGCATGCATGCATGGATGTGAAGGAAGACACTCAGCAACCAAGAAGCTAATTCTTGAAGATCGGGATTGGCTTGGCGGGAGGGGGGGATTGGCGCCTGTATGTTCAGGTTAGCCAGCAGCAGCAGAAACAGGCTGTGTTTTGTTCCAGTTTCTGTGTCCAGGCAGCTGTCTAAGCCCCTCCCTCAACACATTGGCTGTTATCAGCTCCTCAAGAGCTAAGGGATCCCAGCGAATGAGATGTGTTTCTGCTTTGTTCCATTGTGCTAATGCCGCCGCCCTGGCCCCCACGGCGCCCCTGCCAACGCACACACCCTGCTACCTCACGCCTAGGCTGGGCGGCGCATGACTGATGTCTCCCCAGGGGGCTAATATTTTAGAGTTTGTGTCCATCAGTGCCTTGGCCTGGGGCAGTAGGGTTGACAGTAAGTGCTCTCAGCATCATAACATTGATTCATCTCGACTGTGACACACGTGAGGCGGGTGAGCGCTAGTCTGTGGTGGGGAAGCGTGAGCGGGCATCGAACGTGGTGGGCGAAGACGGAAGGAGGAGGAGCAGTGAGAGCGTCCTGCATCTTCCCACAGTCACCGCACAGCGTCTCTGCGTGCAGGCGTGGGGGTGTGTTTCTGTCCATGTCCATGTGTACATGTGTATGAGTGAGTCCCTGCCCCCTGGCCTTTTATCACACGCACACGGCTACTTTTACACCCCACCCTAGTAAATTCAACCATCGGGATGTTTCTCCACTGCAGGGACGAGAAAAGGTGGGCAGTGGGCGTCTTCTTACCAGCCCAGCCCCGCTGAATCCCTCCTGAACCCCTATGCTTGCTCCTCTCTGTGACGTCTTTACAACATACAGGATGGAACAAGAAGAAGGCTCTTTGAACCCTGGTGACCAGGGTTTGCATAATAAGCAATCAAAATGTCACCTCACCCCAGCCATCGCATTTCTCCTCGTGCGGGGCTGCCGTCATTTTTTTCTTGTCAGCAGAAGGCAATTTGCCGTATTGTGATTCATCCAGAAAGCTTGGCAGTGAGTGCGTCTGATAGGTCATTTCTCCCCCACCCATGCCCCCGGTCCTTTGGTCCTTCACAATACCAAGGGGTTCAAATTCGCCCCCCTCATCGCTGCAGAACCAAGCCCCCACTCCCCACCCCTGGCTGCTAAATTAGATAAAGGGGTTGTGCTGCAAGGCCCCTGATTAATAAAAGATGCGGCAGTCCCTGCGGTGGCCTTTCTGGGGAGCACAGACAAGGCAGGGGACAGACAATGCCTTCTGCACTCGCACAATGGTCAGGAAGTGGGAAGAATGGCACATCATGGAAATATAACATTTTAAACCTCACCTCCTGTACCTCCTTCATGAAAGCTGGTACGCATCATTAAGCCTAAAGTCTCTCTCTTAAAAACAGGAAAACAAATATTTTATGTGGCAAGCAGGTGTGCATATGGACTTATGCTGTCCTGTGCTGTCGGTCTGCTGTAGGTTGAGGGTCGTGTTTGAAAGCCACGTCCTGCCCATTCTAGAGCGTTTTCATTTCTGTATTTGTAACCTTGGTGCGAAACGTAGACTGGAGAAATCTATTTATCTCTCCTTCTTGAAAGATAAAGAGAGATGCATATCTAGACAGATGAATAAAGTGGATTTCTGTGCTACAGGGCTGAGGATGCTCTGGGTGCATGATGCCGTGTGTCATTCATTAAACTCACTGTAGCGTAATGGCTTTGTGCGGATATTCTCATATGAAAGCTTGCATAATACAGATTCCCTATAGAGACAGCAAAGAGAAGGGTAATATAAATGACTTTTGCAAAGAAATGCTTCACAAAGGTTCAGGTTGTTCATTTTGTTATAGCTGAATAAAAGCGAAGAACATTTTTTTTTAAAGATAGCTGGAGATATTAGCTAGTGCAGATACAGATAGTGAGGTGCAAGTGAGTCAGCAGAGATGCAGGACTACAGTATATGTGAGCATAGACCTGCAGGATCATGTATGCAAACAAGAACCAAGAGACAATGGAAGGCAGACAGCTTCATCCGTTCTGTGTCCCTTTGCTGTTAAATGAAGCTTCTCCTTCTGTTTTCCATCTGTTTTCCTCCTTTGTTATAGGTTTAATGAGTTTCATGTTCTCATCCTCTGTTCTCTTCCTCTGTTGTGAGTTTAATGTTCTTTCTCCACCCTCCTCCCTTGCACTATGATCAATCTTCTCCTCTGTTCTCCATCTTTTTCCTTCTTTATTATAAATGTAATGTTCTCCTCCTCTGTACTCTTACTCTCTTGTAAGGTTAATGTTCTCCTTCTCTGCTCTCCTCCTCAGTTCTAAGATAAATCATCTCCTCTGTTCTCCATCTGTTTTCCTCCTTTGTTGTAAGTTTAATGTTCTCTTTCTCTGCTGTTCATTCAGTGTTCTCATGCTTTGTTCTCTTCCTCTGGTTGTGAGTGTAATCTTCACATAACCTGCGCTAAGTGATGTTTTGAATTCCCCGCAGGATAATGTCAGCCCAAGGTCAGTTCGGTAGATTGAGAATGGAGGACACAGACGCGCCTGTCTTCCGTAAATAAACAAAACCATTCAGATACACTTTGTCACAGGGAAAATGCAGTTAGGATAATCCAATAGAACAGAGAGCTCCTACTCATAAAGGCCATCAGATGCTAACAAATAGAGCACATTCATACAATCAAAGTCATCCCAAACTATGTTTCACATAAAGACACTCTTACACATTATCTCCCTTGGATCTAGATGACCCATAGATCACTCCTGTAAATGCTACAGACCGCTTTAAGCTGCCCTTTCTGGTATGAATAACTGGCCCCATCACATAATAATTTAGCTGCTTGAACTAATTAAGTTTGGGTATGAGGATGTGAAAAATGAGCGGTACAAAAAGCTTTCATGTTATCTCCAAATATATAATTAAAAGAATAATCATTTCTTATTCTTGTTGTTATTGATAGTGATGTCATGGGCTATGTAACCACTTCGATTTTTAGACATTTTCCTCTGATTCAAACACACACATAACCTTTTCTGCAAATCACATTGTCTTAATTAGCTGCCACAGTTATGTCTTTGGCAACGTGACCCTGTACTGGAAAAGCAGTTTTTTGAAAATGGATGGTCTTGCATATCTGAAAGCTTGTTTATTTCTGGTGTCTTTTTCAGTATGTCTGTTGTGCCCTTTCCTTCGGAAGATACTGATGATCTGCTAGATGTGCTTCTAATATTGATGTTTGTCCTGTATCACAAGCCTGAAATGCTTTTGCATGGAAGGGGCCCTTCTGGGTGGAGTCAGGAATTCCGGCCACACTGAAATATGAAAATACTTTATTTAAGCTTTGGTTCTGGGACACTTCATTTTCTTCCCATAGCAACATTTTCTTCCCATAGGAACATGAATAACTGAGGGTTCTTGGTCATTCTTCATTTTTTTTTGGCCAGAACAGTATATCATAAGTATTTGGCAAACATATAAATTATATTAAGGTGCATGTGCCCTTTTCTGTGTGTAGGCACAGGTGAAAATACTGCCAGCTGGATCTGCAAAACCTGAGTGCTGCCGATGCTGTGTGTATAATACATTCCAGCCGGCCCCCCAGTCCCAACTCCCCTTGCTCTTGCTGAATCATTGCTGGCCTGTCACTCAGATGCAGGGTTGGGGTGTGACTCTTGTTTGGGCCTGGAGCTAATTACAGCGCAGTTGAGCACGACAAAATAAATTTGCAACACTGCTAATTGCGTGGCCGCAAAAACAATCACTCTTGGTAGGCACCCCAGGGCATGGCAGCAGGGTTGGGTGTGTGTATGTGTGTGTGGGGGGGGGGGGGGGGGGGGGGGGGGGGGGGGGGGGGGGGGGGGGGGGGGGGGGGGGGGGGGACTCTGGGGAAAAGGGATGCTGGCTGTCTTCCAGAAATCATGGCTGTTGCTGCTCGGCCCTCTTCCACGGAGCACCAACAAGTCTTACGTGTGACTCCGCCCCCCCACCCCTCCACCAGATGAGGCTGGCATCAGATAGGCATGTTGCTTATTTAAAATTTTTATACCATAATTGTCGCATATAAAACTTCATGTGCCTTGGAATTATAGCAAGTTGTTTCTCACACTCTGGCATGGTTGCTTGGGCAGACTCTTTGTTGGGTATTTGCCTAGAAAAAGGGTAGTATTTGTTCTGATGATGTTGTTGGTTGTATCTTGGAAGTCTCCTGTGTCTGTGTTCTGCTTGAGCCCCCCGTCATACTGTTCAGATTCCGTTTGTTTCTAGGAACAGACATTTGACACTGCTATCTTGTGTTTTGTCTCCTCTCAGATTTAATTCTTCTTCACCAGCAACACGTTTGAGCAGCAAAAACGCTGAGCTCTCCTGTGGCCCGCTGGTATGCTACATGATTTTTGAACTAACAACAGAAAAGTTTGGGGTGTATTTTCTGTTGAACACCAGACACTGTTTTTCCACTGATTTTTCTGGCAAAACAAAACAGCTGACATATTAACAGCACTCTGATCATTGCAGCTATGTGAAGGGGGGGGGAGTTAGGTCGATTCCAAGGGCCCCTGAGTGACAGGGCCCCTGAAAAATTTGGAAAATAACTGGATTGATCTGGACTGGGGTCCCAATATGATATGGGAGCCAAACTCTGTTCACAGGTTTTGCTGTCATTTACACCACTATCCCTCTCTGTTCCACATCAGTATCCTCTATTACCAAACTCTAATACAGTAAAAGTACTGAAAACACATAGAGAGATATGTGATGCTCCTGTCTCAATCTGTCTGCTACTATAGTCATGTGCTTACTTTTGCCTGATGTTGTGTGCTGAATTGTTGTGGTTGAAGTTCATGTTTGGTTATGCAACTCTGATTATATGTTTTACCTGCATACTGCTGCTTGTATAGTTAAGAATGTGAAAATATAAGTGTGTGTGAGAAATGGGTGGTTGATTTGGGGGATGGACTGTTGTAGCTAGTGGTATGTGCTGGCGTTCGGTGTATAGAATGTTGTCTTCTTGGTTAAGTTCTACAGTTCTCCATGGTAGATCATATACTTGGAGTAATCCAGGAATCCCTCTGTAAATAATCCCAAACTTAAACAGAAATGAGGAATGACAAGATGACAGCATTGTGCCAGGATATTTCCCAACAAAATTCCCGTAGAGTGAGCTACAGTTGTATATCCATTACGAGACCTTGGATGTCCTTAATCTTCACTAAAGACCCTGCTTGGGCAAGCTTATCCCTTGTCCCTCAGGTACTCTCCATACTCTAGGCCTGCACCAGAACAACACCAGTGCAATATTGTCAAGACTATTCCACTCAAATTGAGAAAATCTTTTAGCATCCATCCAGCTCAGGATTAATGGTATCCAAGTCCTTTAGTATTCAGCTTCAGTAGTATTCATGTTTCGTTGTATCCAGGTCCAGAACAGCAGTAATAATACTGTTTGTGCTTTGTAGTAGTCTCCTTGGTACAGTTCTTGCATTCCAGGACCAGGACTCCAAACTTCTAGGTCCCAAGCAAACCATATCATTCAGTCAGGAAATGGCTATCCACCTTGCAACCCTGATTGACTTGAAATCATTCAACAGAAGCTTTGTGTCCAGATATGTGGTCCAGAGAAACCAGCATCAGTATGTACCTAGTCCCACGGTCCAGTCGTAACTCTCCACAGGTACAATACTGTACTGACGGCCATCATCAATGGAAAGGACACTCAGTGCTGCACCATACTGTTCTTTTCACAGCATCATTTTTTTTTTGTAATTTTATGATCCTAAAAAAGGCATTTCTTGATCTGTTAAAGAGCCACAATGTGTTGGAGAGAATTCAGCAAAGATTTTATAATAGAGCCTAGCCACCATTCAAATTTATAGTCTTGAGTGTTTAAGCATTACAGACAAACCCCATTCAAAGTGTGACTGTATGCAAGAGTATCAAAACAAGGTAGTGATTAAAGAAGGAAACAGTGCTCTTCCCCACTCACCTGCAGAAACTGCACATCTGGATGTCCACCTTGGTGACGGACGTGAGCTCTATAGTGGGCATTTGTTATCTCAGCTCCAGCACTCATCGTCTTCCCATCCCAGGTTCTATATTCCTCCTCATCTGTCAATTACAATTGAAACACCCCCCATGCTAATAAACGTGGAGACGCGCAATTCCTCTCGTTAGAAACCACCCCCAACGAGAAACGGCTTACGCTGCATTTCCTCAGTCCCAGTAGTCCCTTCTGCATAGGTGGTCCAAACATGCCTTGTTCCCTCCAGCTTCCTATCTTATTCCCAAAGATAACCTTACCTTTTTCTCCACCTCTTTTCCCTCTCTCTGAGGTAGGAGCTCCTCTCCTTTTCCTCTCTCTCTCCTTCTCCCTTAATTCTTCTTCTCCGCAGCCTCCCTCCATTGCTCCTCCCATCTCTGAGCTGCAGGCTTGAGACAGATTGCTCCCACAATGGTTGATCAATATGGGTATTGATCCGCTGGCAAAATGTTTATAAATTCCTCCTGGGCAGCGGCAAAGTAGAGGGAGAGAAAGCAGGAGATTGCAAGGTTGGGAACAATGGCATTCGAGCATGGCAAAACAGGAAGTGCCCCTGATTGGCTGCCCATCTGCCCGCCCTGCCAGGAGAAACCCGGCACACTCCATCTGCCTACATTATTGTTCTCTGTGCCTCCCAGCTCCCACAGTGAAACTTTCCAGCCCAAGAGAGCGGCAACGCAGACGAAAGAATGTCACTTGAGTGTCTTTCTCAGCTAGATGCTGGCTGCCAGCCATTTCGTGACACCTCCCCGCCCCCCCTTTTTTCCCACAGATCTCAATTTGCATAAATTAGCAAGCCAGAGGCGGTGCCAGTGTCTTAACGAGGGCTGTCATTTAATTTCCTGCTCTCCTTGCCAAGCGTATGCATGCTGTGGGGCACTAACCTGACTCAGCCCCTGCCTGTTAGCCCTGCCAACATCCAATCTCCACCCCTTGGATGGAACTCGGCCAACCTGGCAGGTGTGGGAATTTTTTTTGTCCTCCTCTACAAACCTCCTGGATCTGATAGCATTTAAGAGAACATGTGATACCAAGCTGGAAGGTAAAGATTCTGCGTAAGCATGTGGTGAGTTTTCACTAGCAGACCAGATGTGAGCTCCACACAGAAGTGGAACTGCTGTTCAACACCCTGCGCTTGGAGCCCTGCCTAACAGCAGCTGAGTGTACTTTAGACGGCAGTATGTTTGTGGTCAGAAGCTGGTGGTTATAATGTTGTAATGTTTCATACCAGCGAGAAGACAGCTGAAATTAGGAAATTAGTAGCTTGAAAATTGTGTCAAATGAGTACTGAAAAAAACACCAGTGTTGCTGCTTTGGAAATGAAGGAACGAATTATAGTAAGAAAGCTGAGTGAGTGAATAAGATGTGATGGGGTTTAACTTAGTGTTTGTGTTTGTGCTGCCCTTCACCTTATAAGATGTGCTGGAAAGTTAAACTTTTCCTGGTGTAGCTGCCCTGAGGACTGTTCCTCACTACTCATCATTTAACAGCAACCCGAGATTCACAGGACGGGTCTCTCAAGAATCTATATTTTGGCTTTGGCCATCCAAGCACACTTGTTATTTGTTGCTCTCTAGCCTTGAATAAATCCCAAAGCTCATTGGCTTATTTTATTTTCTAAATTATTCTTTGCATTGTAGCAAATGAGTTTTTCCAAAAGCCCCGAGGAGCTGTCATCTCCCGCTTCAGTGCTTCAAGCCCCCCCACCCCACCTCTTTTGGCCTCACAGATTTGCTCCTGTGTGATGTGAGCAGAGTGGAGGTTGCAGTATGAGCTCTCTCAATACGAGACTCTCACTGTCTCAATGCTACAAATGAAAAACAGTACCATTTTCTTCCCAAGAAGCCGAGGCCTGAGAGGGCACGCTTCGCGTAAAAATCTGTTTCCGCCCGAGATGTCCTGGGTTCTTCTCAGAACAACGTGTGACTCGTGTTCTCCCCTCATCTCCTCTGCATCTTCCAGATGTGAACTGTTGAGTAAACACTTCCACTTTCTTACAATATTGTTATTTCACCTACTTAATTTCGGTGCCAATGCCTGCGCATAACTTGTAGTTGGTGCTAAAAAGCACAGTAACACATGAGGCAAATATTTCCATGTGCTAGCGTATCTCTGTGCTGTCTTTGGGGGTGAATTATGCATTTGGAATAGAGATTGTTTAAGTGGCGAGGTTCCGGTTTCCCTTGTATGAGACTATGAGGCTGTCTTCTAGGCTCTGCTGCAGAAAGACAGCAGGCCCCATAGGCCCTTCTCCCTGCCGGTCGCTAGGGCTTTGTCTGGCTCCTGAGAGCACCAGCTAATGCGTCTTCAGGATCACCGTCATTCCTCTTCCACTTATATTGATTTCGGCAAGAAATAGAAGCAGCCAGAAAGAATGGGCCTTTTCAGGAATAAGTTAAACAGTCAAGTAGCAGGTAGAAAGTGGCTTTCATCATTTATCGACGAGGTGGAAAGATGTCACTCTCATGGAGTTCTTTTCAGGAGATAGCGAGCTGATTGGACCGGTGCCCTCGGGTCAGGCAGAGTAGATTCTCACTGCAGCCGAACAAGCCGATTTAAAAGGCCATGGAGCAAGCGGGACCAGCTGGCACTGGCCTCACCAATGTGCCACACATTCCAGCCAAAGAGAAACTTTCCTGTGGTTCGCAGACGAAACACTACGCACCACTGAATGGAAAAGTTTGGCTGGCCCACTGCAGTCCCTCGGCCCCTCTCACTGACACACTGATTATCAAATGCAGTGTTTCCCAAAATGGTCCTCGAGGACCCACAGCTGGTCCACGTTTTTGCTCCCTCTGAGCTCCCTGACAGACAGTCGACATTTTTGCTCCTCGCCGGGAGCTGGTAGAAAGCAGTGGAATTCAAATTATTAGATTTCACAAAATTTAAACCCTACTATCATAACTATTTGTATAAAGTAAGCTTCCATCCGTCCATCCATCCATCCATCCATCCATCCATCCATCCATCCAGTACAGTTTGATGGGGGAACCGGAGTCTACTCTAGGAAGCATAGGAGACAAGGTTGAGATGGGATGCTGGAGTAAATGAAGCATTTTTATCCAGGTATCCCATTTTAAGTATATGTTATCCTGGCAGAGATATGAACCCTTTATACGATCCACTTACCACCCCTGGTCCATTTGGGGTTAATAATGATGAAGGACCCCAGCTTAGCGTTACTGCTAGCTGGCCGTCCAGATTTTCTGCATCAGGCAGCAGAAACTAGGAGAGCAAGTGTTCTTTGTGCTCCTTCCAGACCAGAGACTGACATATAAATAAAAATTCCTTAATATATTTCAGAAAAATAAGGCTTCTCTCTATCTCTCCAACACAATAATCTCACAGTAAAATAAATTTCCCCTAAGCACATTACTTATGCCCGAGAAATATTTTGTCAAACAAAATCTCCATTTGGGTTAGAAATGGTTTCTTAGCTATAGAAACAGAATTTGATGTATATGAAAATTCACACACCCACCCACACATTCAACAACAGATTTACACAAGCTTTCATTTGGACTGCATAATGTATGCAATGAAAGCGCATTTCTGGTGAGGATGCTGGACGTGTGAGGGGAATCTCAATGCCATTCCCTCTGGGCTGTCTGCTTGAATGGCTCTGCTGTAAATTAATATGTGGGTGGGGGAAGCTTATCGCACCAAACTGGATGGATCTACACAGTCCATAGAGTGCAGTGATGGCACACTGCCCTGCAGGCTCTCCAGTCGCTAGGATGGAGATTTATACACGCTAATTTGATGGGTTTTTTGCCCACTTTGCACCACGTCTGTTTACACACAAAAACATGGAGGCAGGATTCACTCCCTCTCTCTGTCACCAGCTGGACATCATTGTTCTGCGTGACCAACAGTTTTAGAATAGTGGGTTTCACATTTTCTCATCAACGATCAGGACTAATGCTAACCCTGACCCTAGGTATACCCACTGTAATAATCAGGACTAACGCTAAACCTGAACCTGGGTATACCCTCTGTAATAATCAGGGCTAACGCTAACCCTGAGCCTGGGTACACCCACTGTAACGTTCAGGGCTAATGCTAACCCTGAGCCTGGGTATACCCACTGTACCGATGAGGGCTAATGCCAACCCTGTGCCTTGGTATACCCACTGTAACGATCAAGGCTAACTCTAACCCTAAGCCTGGGTATACCCACTGTAATGACCAGGGCTAAGGCTAACCCTGAACCTGGGTATACCCACTGTAACGATCAGGGCTAACATTAACCCTGAACCTGGGTATACCCACTGTAACGATCAGGGCTAACTCTAACCCTGAGCCTGGATATACCCACTGTAACGATCAGAGCTAACTCTAACCCTGAGCCTGGGTATACCCACTGTAACGATCAGGGCTAACGCTAACCCTGAGCCTGGATATACCCACTGTAATGATCAGGACTAACGCTAACCCTGAGCCTGGGTATACCCACTGTAACGATCAGGGCTAACGCTAACCCTGAGCCTGGATATACCCACTATAACGATCAGGGCTAACGCTAACCCTGTTCCTGCGTATACCCACTGTAACGATCAAGGCTAACGCTAACCCTGAGCCTGGGTTTACCCACTGTAATGATCAGGGCTAAGGCTAACCCTGAGCCTGAGTATACCCATTCTAATAATAAGGACTAATGCTACTCCTAAGCTTTAGGCTGGCCCTTTTGGACACTCCACCCACTATCTTTCTAATTTCAGCCCAGTTAGCTCTTTTTGTCTAATCAGTTTAGTCATATTCAGCTGGCCACTGCTAATTGGAACATTTACTTGGGCTCATTACATTCCAGCCCCCTTGTCCTTGGAATACCCATGTCTGGGCCCACAGCACACACTCTGAATTTCAGCTGTGTCATGCTATATCAGGCATATGTCTGGAGAATATTAAGTACTCTCCCCTGATTTTCAATGTATATCTTCCAGGATTTTATCAGATAGTTTGAAGAGTACACCTCCCAGAAGAAACTCAGTCGAGCATGGGAAGGCCATGCAGAGCTCTGGAGACACTGGAGGCCCAGGGATTGATTTCCACCTGAGATTTGCAAGGAAATTGCAGAGCCATGGCCATCTGTTCAGGCAGCAGCTCACTCTGTCCGAGATTCTGTTTAATTAACCAGTAATAAAAAATACAACACAAATAAGGTGTCTCTAAGAAGTATGAGGCTTATTGCTATCTGGCCCAGCAGTGAAGCAGGATCAGCAGAGTGCTGCATGTCTTCTGTGAGGCACGGGAGATCCTTCCACAGACCCGATGACACCCTGGGCATCAGGCCAGTGGTGTACAGCCTGTAGACAGCAGCTGTCTGGGGTTAAGCTTTCACACTGAAGTGTGTCTCTGGCAGCCAGAATTTTTTTCTCTCCTATCCTCTTTTCCTAGCCTCCCCCCCCCCAACTACCTAGAGTTCTCTACATTCTTTCACACATCTCGGGATAAGATAAATGGTGCCTTTTCATCCAGCCCAGTTAACAGAATTGTTACCTCCTGCTGTAATTGTGTGGGACCGAAGTCAATCTGCAGGCTCTTCATCAACACTTCAAGCTGTGCACTGATGGTGGTGGACATTTTGCATGCCAACACTTTATAACCCACTAGTTAACCTTAATCATGGGCTGTAAGAGTTCAGGACTCCAACCCTTTTCTTCCCAACAAACGAGTTCCGAACAAAAGGTTAACTTGGATCTTATTTCCCTTTAAACATTAAGAAATTGAGCAGTCATTCTTTTGTTTTTTTATTAAATACTAATATCCCCGCAAAGCTTCCCTGCATATATGTTTATGGGGCAAAATTTATTTTCTGCCCACTATCAGAATGTAATGTTCTTGGTTATAACTTGCCATGAAGTTGCATCTTAGTGAAAAATTGCAGTGCTCCCTGACATAGGTGGTTTGGGGTAGATGATCTCTAGATGTGTGTTTTTCCATCTTCCAACCACTTCTAGTCATGAGGGAGCCTGGAGCCGATCCCAGACTGGACAGGGTATATGGCCAGGGGACGTCCTAGACATGATTCATGTCCATCTCAGGACATTGATGTACATGGACCTATTCTCTACAGGCAATTTAAGGACAACAGTGAGCCTAACTGCATGTCTTTGGACTGTAGGATACCCACAGGAAAGCCATGTGACAAGGAGAGATCATGCAACATCCATGCCATCAGTGATGTTCAGTGTGTCTGCAAATATAGACACATTTTACTAAATAAAACCCAGAAAAAATTGTGTTTGGTTTGTAAACTTTTACTGTATGACAGTCTTTATCCACATATGACACTGGTCAGAGACAAAATAATTTAATTAAATACTTTTGAGCTGTTGGCATATCCTGGTTTCTGACATTCTGACATCAAGTCAGATAAGTGGCTTTTATTGTCTGCATTTAATTCCCTATACCAGGAAGACACCCAGCTCTAAGTGAACTTGCTTTGCAAATGGAATTTATCAGATATATCAGATGCAGAAATATATTTCTGGATCAGGACCTTAGAGTTATTTTTGTGGTTGCCAGACAACCTGTAGTGTCTGTTGTCTCTGGAATGGATTGGGATACCGGCTACTAGAATGGAAAAGTGAAATATCTGCAAAATTTCTGTTTTATTAATCAAATAAAGGAAATGTGTTTCTTTTGAGGTCATGGACAGTGAGTGACTTTTTTTTCTTTTTCATTTTTGCCAAATGCAGTAAAAGTGTTTCTAATGTGGCTGCCGTGGTTACTGACCCCACCTCTTCTCCATAATACCACCTTCCGTTATCAAGGCCCCACCTCCTCCCACTGCGGGCCAGTTTAGTCCAGATACAAGGTCAGGAATGTGTAAAGCTTCTAAAAAAAGCTTCCCACAAGAACAAAAAGAAGAATTGCTATAGACAGAGAATTTTTAAAGAGCCAAGTCATATGTAGGGGAAACGGAAGGAAAAAACGTGCAGAAATTTTGCTCGCTGCTTTTCAGAAAGCAGCTCTGGTAGCTAAAGAGGGCTGTTGATGGCAGGGGAGGCTCTGCCTGGTGGGGGCCAGCTTACCGACATCCTCTGAGGCTTGTCAACAGCTCCCTTTGTTACATTTTTAAACAAGCGTCTGTGGGACAACCCATTAATTGGTTGTAGTGAGAGTTATCATTAAAAAGACTACATCACTGCGCCCTAATTCAAATGTAACAACAGCCCTGACAGAAGGCAGCCCCACAGCAGAGGCAGCCATTGTCAGACCCTAGAGGTCGACTGCAGAGCTCAGATGATTACTAGGCTGCTGCAATTCTACATAAATTAAAATCTTTAAAAGAATTCCCAAACAGAAGAAAGAGCTTCATTGCTTTTTTTCCCTTCTTTTTTGGTCTAATTATCCAAGCTTCTGTTATCGCTGTTATATTCATCATAGCTCTCAGTATTTATAACCGCTGGTTTTTATTATGGCGCTAATGCTATTCCAGAATTCCCAGGCAGTGAGACAAGGATAGGAGGAGAGAGACAGACAACATGGAAGCGTATCCAAGGCCAGGCAGAGCCTCAGACCTGATCCGGGGCCAGGGAGGCTCACTCGGTTTTCCGTGATCCCAGCGTCCCTCGTGCACCTTGTGCCTCCTGTGTGAGTGATTTGCGGCTACCCGCCCTGGCTGGCTTCAGGCTCGGCCGGGTTTTTTGGGTTCTCTATCTGTGGAGCCCCTTGGCCATCCGCAGATCTTGTTGTCTTTTCCTCATCTTATTTATTTATTTAAGGTGAGGAAATACAACAAGTTGACAGTAAGTCATTAAATAAAAGCAAATGAACATTCCTCACCTTTTTACTGCCTTTGTCCACCTTTCCTGTCTTTATTCCTGTGCCATTTTCCTCATTGATTCGCTTTTCCCCAATAAGCCTCTGCTTTCTCTCTCCACGTCTTTGTTTGTTATCCTGAACTTTTTCGGCCTGCTGTTTGCGGTCTCTCATGGGATCTATAAGAGTCCTTTCTGTGCCCCTCAACACTGGGTTTCTCTCCATGTCTATTGCAGTACGCTCCCCCCCCCCCCCCCCCCCCCCCCCCCCCCCCCCCCCCCCCC
>JAODLC010000021.1:1990164-2016348 GCA_026781145.1 Hippopotamyrus pictus | reverse complement strand
GCGCCCCCCCCCCCCCCCCCCCCCCGACTCCATGTTTTGATACATATATTTACCTCCCCGTGTGAAGCTGCTTAAATGGACCTGTGGATGGAGAAGGAAAAACAAGCACACCCTCCTTCCGGACCCTCTGCAGCTTGGGCGCTATGAATAGCCTGGGATGGTACTCCGATGTCCAGGCCCATGGCATGGGAACCAGCCTAGAGCCTGGGCTGGGAAAGGTCCACCCTGCAGGGTCAGGGCATTGCACTGCCGCCTTCTAATTGCCAAGTCCTCTACTTTGCCTCCATTCCCTCTGGAGGCTCAGCAGTCGTCAGCAGGGACGGCTACCCCCCCCCCCCTAGTCATCTAGCTTTGAAAGAGTATTATACACCGCATTTAGTTTGTTTTGCCTGTGGAGGTTGTATGAAGATGTGTTTTCAAAGTGTTGAAATCAGCTTTTCTTCCCCCTTGAAACAGTTTTTCTCTCTCCAAAATTGATTTAGACTTTTCAAAGCTTTACTCTTCACAGCACCAGCTGCCTCGTTCTCCGTGAGGCGGCTTTAACTTTTCCCCCCCTTTTCAGAGCTCGAGGTTATAGTTTTTAAACTGACAGACTAAACATCTTCCCTCGCCCCCCACTCTCTCTCCCCCCCCCACCTCCATTCAGTAAATAGTTTTATGCATGCGGAAGGAGATCGTGGGTGACTGGCTGTGAGTCTGACGTTTCTTTCTTCGCAGACCGCGAGGTGTGAAGCAGCAACGGTGACAGGTAAAAAGACGGGTAATGAGGCTAGCGGCAGGCTGGGGCCCTTTCATGTGATGCCGGGGGCCCTACCCTGGTGCGGGGCTTGTTTACTGCACGCCGTCATCAGCCTGAGAGGGCCGACCTTGCGTTACCTGCTTAAAATGTATTTCGCTGCAGTTTAACTGGAGTATGGTCACCAGCTGCTATGGCGGGCAGCGTCCCGCGCACCATAATCCAGTGGTGAAGGAGTTAAGTTTTCCGCTCCCACGGGGTGGCCGTGTGACTTGATGATGTCACCATATGTTATTGTAACTGATCTGTTTGATCAGCCCACTTATTCTCCATATCTTTGTGACCCCTCTTTAGCTCTCTCCTCTGAGCTTCTTTTGCTCTCCTACAAGGCAAACTTGTTATTTTTTCATACAAGGCTCCTTAATTAAGTTTGACATAAGCACAAGGATTTAATATGTGGTTTGGGAGGGGGGAGAGGGACTGTGTTTGGATCGAAAAGCCAGCTGTGAAGCAGGACCCGATTTCAACATTTGGAGTGGGGAATGTTTGGGAATGATGCCGAGACGGGGCTGTGTGTTCAAGCAGCTCTGGGATCTGGGGTCTGCGAGGCCCCAGAACAGTCTTAAGACTCCTAAGCGAGCTTCAAGTAGCACTCATACATGAGACTGCAGCGCATGGAGCCTTAAAAGACTATTTAAACACCACCTCAGCAGTCAGTGTGAGAGTCAAATACAAGCAAATTACACCTGCAAGGGCTCTATCTCCAAGTGTACAAAAAGAATTGCAAAAATGTTACTTTCCAGTAACATTATCCATGACTACAGAAGATATTTATTGCAGCAGGTAATAGTTAATACTCACATTATGAAAGAGTATAGTGCAAGTAATACACCACTGATGATTACTGCAGAAATAATACATTATCAGGCAGTACTATAGACATAATAGACTAAAGAATGACATGAGTTTATTTATTGACTATTTTGTTAACAAATGTTGCAGCATATTCAGATATAATTTCTGTAGTGAAAGTAATGGAAATTGGCACAGCTTGGAAGGGCTGATTTCTCTAACCTCAGAAACCACCATTTGCCATCAGGACCATTTTCTGTGTTTATATGCCATTCAAGGTCAAGGGCAGGGAACGCGATGGATCTGCGCTTTTAGAATCATATAGAAAGACCGTGGGCAAGTGGGCGCGCCGTGAAATTTTCATATGCATTTCATGTGCACCACACAGTTTGTCCAGCAGACTTCCAGAATACTCCCATGAATGGTAGCACAGAATACCTCTCATTATCTCTTTATTGACAACTCTGATGCTTTTCTTGGGCTTGCAGAGCAGTGCAGAAGAGGATGTCAAACGCAGGCCAGATATACGTCACAGAAAGGGAACATGGACGCTCTAGAGAATTCTTTTTTTAAAGGCGCTCATAGACTACGGCGTTTTCGGCCCCTCTAATCGTAATGAGTTAGAAAATCCTTCATCTGCAACAAAAAGGATTAGGAATGCAAAAATGGTCATTCCACTCTGAGGAATTGTGTTGGAAAGTCCCATGGTGTAAAATTATCCCAGTAAAAAAAAAAAAAACACCACAGGAAACTGGGGCTTTTAAATGACTCAAGTTATCTTTGGAAAATTAAGCGGGTGCTGGAAGTATGAAAGCACGCCCATGGATTAATTAAAGTTAAAAGAAAAACTTGAGGATCCACTTAGCTAATTAATGTCAAGCTAAAGAATAGCTTTACATTTAAGTGTTGCAAATGCTGCTGCACCTAAATATGTGTTTAAAGGATCCAGGGACTGACTACCACACTCAGATGTGTGATATTGTTATCTAAACTCATAGGCTGCGAGTCGCTTATAGGCTGCTATTATAAAAAATGCAATATAACACTGTGAAAGAAAGTCCATTAAAAATCAAACCCTGCCCACCAGAGAGTAATCAGTGCCTCCAGGGTCATAAACGGCCTCGGCGCCCTTCATATCTTGTTTTAACAGTCTGACGTGTAAAAACATCTTAAATACCTCACACAGCTCAGTCTTGGAATTATTCTTCCCTTACTGCACATTATGTTCTCTGCTCTGATCTACGTGCTGACAGAAAGCCTAATAGAGGACCTCATTTGAAGCCCACCTTCGGTGAACAAGGTGCCATGAAAAGCCATAATGTCCAATCAAGGATGAATCAATCATGGGTATATTCAATTACATTACCCTTATTTATTTGCTGCTCTGTAAAACATTTTGAGATAAAAGTTAACTGTTAAGTTATGTGAAGGATCTTATTCAGTGTAGTGTGTTTAGTACACATCACAAAGGAAGTTACCCTTCAGTTAATTGCCCCTTTGCTTATCACAGTAGGTTGATTGATCTCGGCAATATCCAGGGCAGATGTTCCCTTGGAGAGAGATGTTGTCCTTTAGGCTGCACCAGCGGCGATCCCCAATACATGCCCGCTGGCCTCCGACCTGCTGTGAATGCTGCTCTGATTCAGGAAGGGTTCCCCCATCATGATGCCGTGGCTTTGCTTTCCTAACAGGTCCTTGGGGATCATCACCATATGTTCATTTTTTTTCTGTGTGATCGCTTACTGGATGACTTTAGTGCAGTAAATATGAGGTGGTCTAGAGTCTTCTTTCATTGCCTGTTCTCTCGTTTATGGTCACCTGTTTGGCATGGGACTTCAAAGGTTTCTGTGAAAATCACTGGGTTTCTCTAAGAACGAGGAACAAGTGGCATAATGGTTGCAAGGTGGCTATAACTGGTAAAGCTAGGTGAAAAGTATTACCGTATTCTGCATGTTTGTTTTATCTGTTGTGTTTAATAAAATATGAACAAATCTGCACTTCATACAATCTCATCAACTATTGATAATATGTGTTTTGGCACAGATATATGCTGCGTGCAGAATTATTAGGAAAGTGTGTATTTTGCTTCAATCTTCTCATCTGGCCAATAAGTTCAGTCAAGATTAATCTCTAATTTAGAGTAGTTTGTTTAAGAATAGAGCATGCTCAGTATTTTGGTCTGAGTACTTTCTGTCTGGAGTGAAACAGGAAATTGTAGATACTTCTCTGTGCAGAATTATTAAGCAAATTATTAATACTATTAAAATGGGCCAAAAGGATGTTACAGAAAGCAGAAGAAAATATATATTAAAGTACCAGTCGGAGGGATGCAAAACAATCAAAATTGCCAAACTTTTAAAACACGATCACCATACAATTGAGTGTTTTGTGGCCAACAGCCAAAGAGGATAGAAGAAGCATGTAGAGAGAAGAAAACTAACAAATTAACTGCCAAATATTTGTGTCAAATTAAAGGGGAGACTCCCAGAATCTCTTTAGAATCAAACTTTTCAAAATTTTAATTTACATAGAACTCTGGAAGTACTATGTACAGTGTGCTACGTGACACTGCTAAGGTCACTGAGGCTGAAACAGCCTCCACTCAAGCTTGAGGTACTCAAGCTAAAACCTCAAAAATGGGCACAGACACGGATCAGTCTCAAGACTGATTTTACAAAGATTTTGTGGACAGAGTGACTCTTGATGGACCAAATAGATGGGCCTGTGGATGGACACCTTCTTCAAGCAACAGCAAGGTGGTGGACTAGTGATGGTATGGGGGGCATTTATCAATGACGAACATGTCGGGCCTTTCCAACTTCCCATAATGTTCCTGCAGGACAATGCCCCTTCCCATGATGTTCCCGCAGGACAATGCCCCTTCCCATGATGTTCCCGCAGCACAATGCCCCATCCCATGATGTTCATGCAGGACAATGCCCCATCCCATGATGTTCATGCAGGACAATGCCCCTTCCCATGCATCAATATATTCCCTTGATTGGTCAAGAAAGGCTTGAAAGGACATTGAATTATTACCTGCCCCCTGATTTAACCCCCATTGTGAAATACTGGGCTTTACTAAAGTATCAGATCTACTAAGGTAGCAAGCAGTACACTTCTAAGCGCAGTGTCTGGGAGGGGGCCTAGCTGCCACAGTTAATACAGGACAGGATCCAACAAAACTTTGACAGGACATTAAACTTACTAAAGTGGAATGCATAGAATGTTAGATAATTTGATATTCCTTAATAGACTATATAACTGTCATGGTCCGTGGTGGAGGTGAGCGGGTAAGCAGGCGAACAGAGCCAGTTGGATGGGCAAACGGGGTTTTTAATAATGACGAGGCAGACATCCACAAACACAATACGTAACACTACATTGCAGGATCTGCGAAACAGGGGGAGACGCGGACTGATATACATGAAACAAGCCGAAATAACATGGAACAGCTGGGCACAATCGGGGAAGCACACGTGGATAATGAGGGGGCGGGGCACACACGAGGATTGAACGGAGCCGGGCGTGACAGAACCCCCACCAAAGGCGCGCACACCGGGCGCGCCCGAAGGGAGGTGACGGACGGAACAGGACCTGAAAGACAAAAGCAAAACCATCAACCAAAAACAGGGAACAGAACGGAGACACAAAACAAGAACAGAGACGAGAAGAAAGACAAGACACGACACAGGACAGGAAAAGCAAACAAGCAGACAGAAACAGGAGACACAGGGAGAACAGAAAACGGAGGAACAACAGGGCGAGGAGTGAACAGAGGAGACAGAGAGGGACGAGGATCAAAGGCAGGAGGGACAGACGGGAACGGAGGAGGGACAAGGGGAGCCCGAGGGAGCCCAGACGGGCGACGGGCGGCGGCCGGAGGGGTCGCAGGCGAGAGGGAGAAGGGAGCAGGAGGGAACCACACAGGAGCCAAGGGAACGGGACGAGGGAGAGACGTAGGAGACACGGAGGGAGCAGGAGGGAACACTGGCGAAGGCAGGCAGGAGGGGGAAGCCGCGGCAGGCAGCGGCACAGCCGGAGCCGGCGAAGGCGCCGTACGACGCCCCACCGAAGCAGGGGAGCCCGGAGGCGACCGACATGGAGCTTGAGGCGGGACCGAGGACCGGAACCGCGGCATCAGGGGGGGACCCGGAGGTGACCGCCGACCCCAAGCCAGAGGACCCGCAGGCGACCCCGGAGCCCCAGCCAAGGCGGGCGAGGGCAAGCCAGAGGGCAGGGTGGGCGGGAACCGGGCCCGACGCCTATGTCCCCGTCCCTTTCGGGACACAGACAGGCAGTGTCCCACAAGGCGTTGGTCCTGGAAGGGCCTGGGAGCCGAAGTCCATAGAAAGGTCCCCGAGGGGTCCCACTCTAGCTCCTCCTCCATGGAGGTAGAAGCGGTAGTTAGGCTGTCCGGGACCTCCTCAGGGACTAGGACCTGAGCTGGGGGGACTTGAGTCAGGACCTCCAGCGAGGCAGCAGGCGGCGTGGCCGCAGCAGCAGCCGGAGCCGCGGGCGAGCCGGGCTGGACAGGCGAGCAGGGCATGGCCGGCTGGACAGGCGAGACGGGCAGGGCCGGAGAGAAGGGCTGGCCGGACAGGACAGGCGAGACGGGCTGGCCGGACAGGACAGGCGAGACGGGCTGGACGGACACGACAGGCGAGACGGGCTGGACGAGCAGGTCAGGTAGGTCAGGTGAGACGGGCTGGACGGGCAGGTCAGGCATGTGGCTAGCAGGGGGCGCCACGAACGTGGCGGCGTCCTCGGGTGGTGCAGCGGGCACCTTGGCCGTTCAGCCAGCAGGGGGTGCCTTGGGCATGCAGCCAGCAGGGGGCGCCACGCGTGTGGCGGCGTCCTCCGCGGCAGGCGGGGCTGCGGATGCGGCGATGATGGCGGCAGCAGGCGGGTCTGGGACATTGGGCATGTCTGGATCGCCCAGCATCACTGCCGGAGCCCGCTTCTTCCAAGCGGGCGTTGCCCCTTTAAGAGCCGGAGGGACTCGAGGAGAATAGCGTCCCTCAGGCTGCGTATTCCCCCTTGACCAAGGCGCGCCGGCCGGTAATTATACGCCTCCAACGGAGGCAGCTTCTCTTCAACGTGAGGCTTACTGGCAGGGCTGAGCGGGTAGGCGGCCACTATGTCTCCCCATGTGGGAACTAGGGAGCAGGCTCCCACGAAGAGAGTCGGGGCTTCCTCTTGCTGCTCTCGGTCTTGCCTCCTCGGGCTGTCTGCTGCGGTGGGCGGAATGGGCTTGGCTGCGCGTTCCACTCTCCGCTGGGAGAGACGCTCTCCCAAGCGTTGGAGGTACTTCCGTACCCTTTGCAGGGGGTACTGTTGCCCAGGTGGACGCTCCTCGGCGAGGAGACCCGCGCTCCGGGTGGCCATCTCCAGGGCGATGGGATCCTCCTGTACCTCATGCTGGGAGCGCCAATACACGGCCTCTTGCAAAAGACCGAGCCGCTGATGCTCGGTCTCTCGCGCTGTGTCTTTTCGGAGATCCTGCATTCTGTCACGGTCCGCGGTGGAGGCGAGCGGGTAAGCAGGCGAACAGAGCCAGTCGGATGGACAAACGGGGTTTTTAATAATGACGAGGCAGACATCCACGAACACAATACGTAACACAACAATGCAGGATCTGCGAAACAGGGGGAGACGCAGACTGATATACATGAAACAAGCCGAAATAACAGGGAACAGCTGGGCACAATCGGGGAAGCACATGTGGATAATGAGGGGGCGTGGCACACACGAGGATCGAATGGAGCCGGGCATGACAATAACAGACTATTTTTATTATTATTTCTGTTGATGCTGAAGAGCGAAAAATCCACTTAGTTTTTGTTCACACTAAAAATCATGTGCTTTTCTTTAATTTTTTGTTTGTGAAAGTCTAATGTGACATTTTCTCTACATCTATAAATAAATGTATTTGGAGCAAAATAAATCTTCTGAATTCACATATTAAGTCACATTTTAACTTTTGCTAAAAAATATTTCTAGGAATAGTACTTGCCTAATAATTCTTCACAAAGTATATTATGTCATTTTGTTGCTTTTTTTCCTTCATTGTTAAATTCCTCTGATTTTGAATGTTGTATCATTTTAAGTTCCTCTTACACTGAGTGGAATCCTTTTGAGTCCTCTTAGTGACAGCAAATGTTAGGTATTTGTAGATACTGAAGAATACAATATCCTGTCTTCACTGCCTCCATCCCTCAGTTTAATGCTCCTTGTTAAACTCCACCTATTACCATGATTGATTTTCCATTAACCCCTTCAGGCCTGAGAGTGCTCACCCTTGTGTAGTCACGCATCTGATTAACTGACCACATGTCAATTAGTGTTGCTTTGACTTTTGGGAGGATTTTGGCCTTGTGGTTTGGCTCGTAGCTTGAATTCACCTCTCCCTAGTTACAGAGCATGACTGACACAGAAAGGCAAAAGTGGGTAGGCGTCAGGACTGAAGTACTCTCTGCTAAGCCTTACCACGTCTCATGCAAGGAATGCACTGATCTACATAGAAGGCTTCTGCATGCATGACTCTATACTTTAAACCAGGAATTTGTTTGTGTTAAAGATAATTGAGACCCGCACTCCATAATGGTTTTGAAGCGAGACATTCCTGAATTTAAATGGTGGAATAGCTATACGTACTATCTCGTTCCATCATTAAGTGTATAACCGTTTTTGTTTGCTTAAGTGTGAGAGGGAGTGTGTTTTATTGAAGCCAGTGAGTAAACACTTTATCTAAGTATGCCAGGCTTTTGACAGTCAGGCTCTGATATACAAAGAGCCCAAAGGATGCTGCAGCGCCCATGGAGTGTGGAAGGTCAACACAGTAATGCCATCTTTTTAAAACGTTGTCATTTCTCTGTGTTTCCCAGCAAATGGCCTGCAGGCCCTGTTTCTGCGTTCTACTGCATTTAAATTACTGCTCTGGCCTGGACAAAAACGGTTCAAACATAACCCCATTGTATTCTTTGATAAACTCTGGAAAATCCATGGTATAGGCTCAGGAAAGCACTATTAAAGGGTACAATTGGCTTGCAGATCTGCCGTGGCAATGTTTTTTTGAGAGCATGGATCCTAAGCGTGGATTGTAAGGCAGCCAGACTGAGAGAGCCCACTCTTATCTCTTGTAACAGGGTTTTGTTTGCAGGGCAGAGGAGTGAAGATTTCCCCTCTGTGTCATTGCCTTTATTTGGGGCTCAGCAGAGGGACAATGACGGGCTAATCCCTCCTGATTCAGTATTAATATTCAAGCTGAAGAAATTGATTCAAGCCGGAGGGGAGTTTTGCAGGATGTGTCAAAACATCCAAACAAATAAAGAAAACAAAACCACAAAGAATGCAGGAGCCCGAACCCAATTCGCATGCGAGGATGCATTCGGTTCGGTGAGTCGTTTCCAGCGCAGGCCTGCATATCAACGTCTCAGCACATTTCACCTTTATCTTCATAATGATTTTCTTTCAAAAGGCAACAGGGGAAACAGCTGAAGAGGAGCATGTTGTTTTGACTATTCTATTCACTAAGCTGGAGTTTAAGATGTATGTTTGAATATTTACAATGGAAAATAGCATAGGTGAGAAAACAGTTGGGCTGAAAATCCCATTTCTTGCACATTGTGCATTATTGAGTTAATCTTTTCCTGATTTCAATTTTTTTTTTAAAATGTACAGAAGTAATCTGGTACTCAGATCTGTAACCACAAGGTGTTTACCAGTAAATTGTATCAGCAGGTCTCCTTGTTCAGCAGCAGAAAGATGACCATCAGGCACAAGATGACCCAAGAGTGGTCATTTCCCCAGTCCATGTTGAGATTGTGCAGAGCTTTAAACTTTGATAAGAAAGCAACAAAAGATACGTAAGCCAAGCACAGGCTCTACAGACAGCAGTAAGCTAGCCTGGAGAATGTTTATTGTTTTTTTTTTTGTAAGACAAAGCCTCTATCACCTTATTTCCATCAAACCATTCTTTTTATGTGTGCATCGTTGTTCCTCACCTTTGAATGGGAAATAAGACCCAGGTTACCTGATGGGCATGGAGACCGAATGTATCTTTGGCCTGGAGGATGCATGGGTTTGCACACCAGTGAGGAGCTTCCCACCTTTGTCATGTGCTGTCCTTCCTTACAGGTATTATACCTTAAACCGATTCAGATTCAGAATACTTTACCAATCCCTGAGGAAATGATGTGTTTACAGTTGCTCCCGGACAGTAAGAAAATAATTAAAATACCAATAACAAATAATACAAATATTACAAATACCAAAATTACAAATGGCTCTAATACAAGGAACTCAATATACAAACAATATATATTATATATATTATTATACCAATCAACCAATAATAAAACAGTGGTTCTCAACTCCAGTCCCGGGGACCCACTTTTATTGGCTGATTGAGAGGCCATCCCAAAAACCTGCATTCACACTGGCCCTCCATGGATCAGGTTCCCCAGCCCTGCCTTAAACCCCCTCCTCACCCTCCGCATTAGGCCTGATATGTCCACACCGAAATGTCACCCCACTGCTGGATGCAATTTACTGAACATTAATTTTTAGAAAAAAATTGCAGAGCTGGAAAGTTCAGGTCCATAAAGTACAAATCCTGACCAAGATTTTGTTTCAACCAGTCAGTTGAATATAAAGAGTCATAGTTAGAGAGTACTCATTTGCTTGGCTGAAACAAAATCTTCGTCTGGACTTTCTGGACCTGAACTTTCCAACTCTACAAATATGTGACTTTCCCTCATGACCCTGTCCTGGATAAGTGCTCTGTGAGGTGAGTGGATAGAGTATGTGATGCTCTTACTGTCATAATACCTTCACCTGAACCATATTGTGGCATGTGGCTGAAGTTTTGTGCAGAAAGAACAGCTTTAATATCACTACTTCTGTATTTTGTTTTGTCTGTAACCCTGTTAACATGCCCCTTACCCAACCAAGTTGGTAACACTTTGTACTGGGGACCTTTTAGTCATTATATAAGTCACAGATTAATGAAGATATACAGTAGCATATGGTTGGTTTGCTGTGCTAGATCTTGTTATTTTAATCCTTGGAATTGGACTACACAACCTAATCTTGTTTGTTAAAGCACTGACAGGAGTCTTAAAGAAGGGCTCATTTTGTTAAGGAGCATGAAAAACAGCAAAAGATCTTCAGGTCTGTGATATGGGGTTATGGGGTTATGCTGGAGTGATGCGATATCCAGACTACCAATAAATCAATGCTGAGTTGCTGGTATCATACACTCTTAGCCAATTAAATAGGTACTGTAATACTAGAGTAATAGTTTTGATAGGTTCTTTACCTCAGGAATATTGTCAACACCCACTAATATTTTTTGCCAAAATTAGATGGTGCTGACAGAGATGTCACACACATAGTTCAGGACAGTCTGCGTGTGCAACTTTCCCCAACATGGAGCACATGTGTGTCTTTAAGTGATGTCACCAACACACACTCATATACACAGCATGGCTGTAGAGTCCTATGCTGACGCCTGTGCTGTAGGTTTACCTTACACTGAGCCATGACAAATGTATGAGTGCATCACCGAGGTTTGTGTGTCGAATAAATACAGAAAGAAATTGGTAAAATCAGAGGAAGGTGTAAAGCGTATCACTGCCCTGCATGCTATGATTAGACTGTTTCATATTATTTCTTCCTGTTTCTGGTGGGGTGGATATTTAAATATTTATCGTTTGACAGATGAATCTGCATCAGATGGTTTGTGTTTGTGATGTTTTGTTTTTCTGCCGTCTTTGTTGTCGGTAGCCACCATTTTCACCAAGTGCTACAAATCTGCATCACTTCAGACATATTCTTTTATTCATACTTTTCTGACTGATTGTTTGAAGGTGAAACTGATCCTGAATCAGCAGTACCTAATGTGCTTCCTTCACTTACTTATAACTGCACAGCACTAGGGCTTATTTATTATTTAAAGGTGCAATTCTAGCTGCTTATATGTGGGTTTAATCGCAGTGCAACGCCGTACTGTGTGCCGTGCCTGCACTCAGGACCTGCCGCGGTAACGTGGGAAAGACAGCCTGGCCTGGCATCTCCTCACCAAGGGTGTGAGGAAAACGGATCGGCAGGCGGGAATCCGGCAGCTGGCACGGCTCTGCATGTCCGGCGGCTGGGAATACAGACAGACTGCTGTCAGATCATGCAGATGGATGAAGCGGCAGGGACCTGGGCGGGCGCAAATCCTGATTTGTAAAAGTATTGATTGTTGTTTTAGAGTCGCTGTCCTGTCCAGAGAGAGGGAGAGGCAGATAAAAGCAGGTGGGGTTAACATGGCAATATTGCTCTTCCCATGGGGAGGGGGGCAGCCCTCCACCTTGCTGAGGATTTAGAATTTTGAGAAAACGATCATGGAGAGAAAATATTGGGTTGAGGATGAACTTATGGTTAGATGCATGATGGACAGACTCAGTGTTTCACACTGGACACTACTCCTGATCGTCCTGTTTATTGCAGCCTTTATTGGTTTCCTTAATTTATTTGAAAAACAACATGTGATTACCCTCCATCCCATACCCTAAAGGTGTGAGCATCTAATGCAGGAGAATCAGGCATCGCTAAGCGGAGGAGACAATAAGAAATCAATGCGTGGTGTAGCGGCCTGGGGGTCCTGTGGGCTTCTCCGTATTGAGGCCCGCTCTGTAAATTCCTGACTGCTGAGTAGCAGGTGACCGGCATTGTGTGACCTGGGAGAAAAGGTCAGGCTGACCAGAGAGGTCTGTGAACTCAGGCCATTGTTCCTGTCCAATAATGAAGTGGTCAGTATTGGCTTTCTGTCACCTAGCAATTAGAGGGGGCGATACAGAGCTGTGAATGGACAGTGATCCTGTACTTAGAAAGCCCGAATGAGCAATTAAAGGCCATTATGTCTAGAATAATATCAACTGGTAATGACTGTGACCAAGACTTTGCTTATGGACTACTGACGACCTTACGAGTTACCAGGTCATGGAGCTGGAACAGAATGTAATCTGACTTTAGAAAAGTGTGACAATTTGAGTTGGACTAGCCAGGTTTTATGAGGCGCCCCACACTCGTCTGCCAAATGTGTGACATAGGTCCTGTTGGTTTTTTTTCTCCGCCTTATTGTTTATCAGATCTCCATTCATTCCCTCATTGGCTGGGTTATGGCATTGTGTTGGAAGCTCTCTACGATCATGTGTTTAGTGGACTTCAGAGAACTCGTTAAGGTGTTCCAGGCAGAACCATCCATTCAAGCAGACCTGCAAAGTCACAGTATTTTACACGCTATAGTTACCATGGGAGATTCTGTATCAGTTAGTAGCACCCAGGGAAGTTTTTCTGGTTTGAAGGTGGCCCAGGAGAGACTGTACACGTTCCGTCAGAGAATTCTCTTTACCAGATATTAAATTCTCAGGAGATCGGAGGTATTAAAGGGGTGTCACCTGTTTACGGTGCATTTATGTTTTGATATTTTGGTCGTCACACACCAGCTTCTTAAATGTGACGATTATAACTTGCTGACTTGTAGCATCAGTGTGCGGATGGGTCTTTAGGGGGCGGGTTGACATTTAGCGCTCAGACCTCCCAAAGGATCCGGCAGACTGGACCTTTGTTTCCCCTCTGCTCCGTTTTCCACATGTTCAAGCAGGGGTCAGCCAGGGGCCAGCTGTCAGCATACGTCCTCTGATTCGCTCTCATTTACCGCGGTTACTTGTAACCATACCGCCTCCCCAAAGACACATAACCTCATTCGTTTTTTACTGTCTGGCGCTTCCCGTGGCTCTTGGGGTTGCTGCAGAACTTCTGTGAAGGCCACAGAGTCGCAGGTGCTGCCGCTGGGCTGCCGCTGGGCTGCCTTGCTGCATCCCCCCAGCTACACAGCCGGCCAGGCAGCCATCGCGGTCTGAGGCCCCCTGCATTCCTCTGTCCGCTATTTAGTTGTCAGTGATTTGCTTAAGTGGAATTGACTTTTATCTGTAATCTGCTGTAAGGCTGCCACTGGCAATACAGCCTCCCAATTCCTTACCTCTCTCTCTGCCTCTTGTCACTTTCAACACATTATTATTGGCAGCTGAGCCACCCGTGATCAATAGGCCCAGTTAGACATGGCCCACAGGCGTGCAGGGCTGTGGGGCGTCGTATTGATCTGGACCTGCTACCCCGTGGGCCTGTACCACCACACAAGTACTTGTACACACCAGGAGAATGGCTGTGTCCTGTCTGTGTGCTGCCCTGTGGGACGCGATGCCCAGCATGGTGCCCGTACACACCAGGGGAATGGCTGTTTCCTGTCTGTGTGCTGATCTGTGCGGCACAATGCCCAGCTTGGTGCCCGTACACACCAGGGGAATGCCTGTTTCCTGTCTGTGTGCTGCCCTGTGTGGCGCGATGCCCAGTGTGGTGCCCGTACACACCAGGAGAATGGCTGCTTCCTTTCTGTGTGCTGCCCTGTGGGACGTGATGCCCAGTGTGGTGCCCGTACACACCAGGGGAATGCCTGTTTCCCCCATGTAGCTCATGATATTGCAAATAAACAACTGTGTAAATGGCTAAAACCAGGTACTGTCATACGCTAAGGTACCAAGTCTGCATTGGTTTAGTTACCATGCAGCTGTTAAGTACTTTAAAGTGTAACATATACTGAAATACTTTTGGTAGCAAAATTTAACTTGAATAAAAATTAAGCTGCAAAGGTTTTTTTTAGGTTGTGACCAGATTGATTTCAAAGGTCGTAAATTAAGTGGTGAAGAATGAATGTGTTCAGTGTCAGTATTGATGCAAATGACATGTTTCTGTAAACAAAGTAACAAGACCTTATGTTATTTCCTACTTGTGGTCACACGTTTAAACAGCAGCCGCTTTTGCACACATTCCTTAATAATGGTGGATATATCTACTTAGCGGAGAAAAATAGGCATCTTACTGCCTGCAGTATATAGAGGGTTTTCCATTTTACCATGGCTCCATGTTAGCAGTACTGCAGTGATGTGGACCGGCATGAAGCAGAGAGAACACTCCACCCCCTCCCCAGTTTCTCCTACCTAATGCACCGTATTCCCTATAATAGGCAGGGCCTGGAAAAAGAACACCCGCCCCTCCCCCAGCTCCACCTACCTCCCCCGCGCCATATTCCCTGTAATAGGCAGGGCCTGGAAAAAGAACCCCCGCCCCCTGTACGCCTTTGCCAAAGCTGGCCTGGATTGTTTTTGTTGCAGTTTGAAGTGTCGCACCCGGGGGGCTTCTCATTAACAAGTTAATAACCGCTCTTGGGAACAATTAAAGCCCAGCCTTAACTCTGTGCTAACCACAGACGTAAAACTAATCATGAAAATGTTGCCAAATAAGAGGGCTCAGTGGGACTGTGCAGAAATGCCAGCTGTCTCCCGTCAGTCACATTTATTTATTTAACTAATGCTCCTTGCTTGCAGGACTGTAGACTGCTACTACATTTAGTCCTACTATTATGTTTTTTCTTGAAGGGAAATGTTGGATAACTGAATCGATGTGCCCTGCGCAAAAGGTTTATGTCTCATGGATACGCTTTAGAGCACGGCATTATCATTTTGTATTGTACATCTGATAAAAAAAATGAATACATCGATCTCCCACAAAAAGTTAAGTTGGACAAGAATTACGTTTGGTTTCCCCGCTCAAAAAAAAAAGTTAATCTGAAGGAAGTCATTATTTTCATTTCAATTCCAGTTTTTAAAAAAAAAATTTTTTTGCTAATTTTATTTTAGTGAAATTATATATTATATATTTTTATTTCCCCGAAAAATACATCAGAGATTTGGACATACCTGGAATGAGCTGCTCCTCTTATTTCCATATAAAGGAGCTAGTGAAAGGAGCAGGCCGTGTAGCTGGGAGGGTGCTGGTTACGTCCCATGGGGGACCCACTGCTGTCCTCTTCAGCAGAGCACTTAACTGAAATATCCAGCTGCTTACATTTTTTAATTATAATTGAATTAAGTTAACATGACCAGCTAGGCAGCAAAATAATAATGACAATTAGGAAACAATCATGGAAATAATGTTCCATAAATGAGCGCGGATTATTCTCGGGGGGGATGGTCGGAAATGGAGCCGCTTGCTCGCTCGCTGGTGCCGCACGGGCCTTCTGTGCGTCTCACAAACGCTGCTCTTTTCCAGGTTGTGCCTGTCATGCTGTGAGGCTCCTGGGGCCCCACGGAGGTCTCCAGGCACCTGTCACCCCGCACACTGCCAGCGATCTGCCAGGCCTCCCGGTTCCAAGGCCTGGCGTTTAGGGAATACAGCAGATTGCTTCCAGACACTGACATTTTACTTACTGCGCAAGACTGGATCGGCTCTCCGTCACTTATGAATATTGAGGAGAGGTCTGATCAGCAGCCGCAGCCCCTCCTCACGCCGACCTGACGCCCTCACCTGTCGGCTGTCCTGCTTCGTAAAGAAAGCCGAGAGGATTCAGCCCAAATCCCCATCAGGTAGGTCTTTGTATTCCTGCCTTCCCCTGCCAGCCTGCGGACCCTCTGCCACCCTTTGTGACCCTTTGCGAATGCCACGGTGCTGTGGGACATAGCCCAGCCTTCCTATGTCTAAAACGACTCTCGGTTTGTTCCCACTGGATAAGAGGTTTGAAATAGCTGGAGGTTGTTTGGTAGATAAGTGTTTACTCTGGGCTGTATATCGAATCCTGGCCAGGGAGGGAGAGTCTGAGGTCTCGTGAAACACGGAGCAGCCGTGTCCACATCCGCGGTAACCTTATAGTGTTCTCTGGGTGTATCTTCGGATGGTGCCCACACTTCTTAAGGTTGAGAGAAGAGCCAAAACTGCAGGTGGAGCCAAAACACTGCCTCCCATACACAGTGACTGTCTGCCAGTGCTCTGAACTCAGCTGAGGGGCAAGAGTGTGTCATGTGACAAAAAATGTCCAATAGAATAAGGAGAGACATTCGCGTAAGAAGGACAAGCGATTGCTTCCATTCTGTCCTTACTAATTTTTCACCTGTGTTGATTGTCTTTATTTCTAGCTTAAAGCAGTTATTCTTTACACTGACGCGGGAGTCACTTGGGAGAAATGTGAATTCCAAATGAAAAAATGTACATAATACTTTTTATTTAGCAGCAAATTATTTTTTCTACATCCTTTGAGATATTTGTGTTCATTAATAATTTTCCATGCTGCTGACTGATGGCTGTTGGCTGTTGTGTTTGGTGGATGAAGATAACCTGGGTGTGACAGGGCAGATCGTGCCAGACAAGCATATATTTATACCTTCAGCTTTAAAATGAAACACGAAGCAGAAACTTTACTATAAATAACATTTATGAAATAAATGACGTCTGATTGTGAGCTCTCTTGATATGTTTTTATTTTTAAGCAAGAAATATATCCAAACTTAAGGAGAAATGCATAAATAAATAAAGGAGCAACTGGTAAAACGTAAAACAATGAAGCCAATTTTTTTAAATTGTTTTTGTACGAATCTGAGACCTTCAAGCATCATGAGCAGAAATACGAGTCTTGGTGGAACCCGTGAAGGAGCGCAGCTAGAATTATAATGTGTTTGGAGATACATATCACCAGCCTGAAGGGTCCATCTCACTGCGGATGGTGCGTCTGCTGCTGGAGCCGCGGCGGCCCAAGGCTGCCCAGCACGGTCTCTGTATCAGCTGGGCGGCACCATTTCCAAGCCCCGCGCCTTTGTACGGCCTCAACGTGTGATTTCATACATGAAAGGTGTAATTTGACAGGATGGCTGCAGCACATTTCAAATTCTAAATGCAGAGCAATCAATGCCGCTCCCTTTAGCATGGTGGGGGAGTCACTCTGGGATAAAATACAGAAACATACAGTAGCACTATTGCTGTTTTTATTTGCATGAATTATATACGGATAACACGCCCCTAATCTTGGGCACTCAGGCAGTCCCTTGTGGTCTGTTTGGTGGGATGAAATGGCTAAAAGCTCTGGGACTATGAATGATCTTCACACCTGTGCCGAGATTAACTAGATCCGCACCGAAACACACAGCGTCACTCATTGAGTGATAATGCAACAATATTCTTTCATGAATAATTAAAACAGCAGCAGACAGGGTGTGAAGCCTCTCCCTCGTCATGGCCCCCCAGTGAAAAATTGCCGGACCCTTGTTGCCTGTGGTGATGGTATCAGACTGATATGGCAATGAGAGCAGATACAGCTAGTGGTTTAAAGAAGCAGTTGTGATTTATCTGCCCTGGGTTATGTGTGTTCTAGTAACTCTCACTTTTCCAGAGGCTTCCATGTGTGTCCTTATGCATTTGTGGGGTTGAAAGTCCCCCCCCCCCCCAACCCCCTGCAGTGTTAATGTACTGCTGGGCTATATATGCCCCCTGTTAATTGTCTAACATGCTCACACCTGACTGAGGAACAGACCCACTAATCACATGGTTTATAGGCATGCAGTGCCCCAAGGCGGTTAAGTCCCGCCCCTTTCCCAATGCTCTAATTAAGCAGCCACTGGCCCCTGGGCCACTGGGCTTGAAGAGACAGCCACTACTTAGACAGCCCCTGGCAGCCAGAATAGCAGTTGCACTGTTGCTTGTAAAATTCTCACATCATGAAGTAGAACCATTGGTGCCCAGTGCGTACAGCACGGAGTGTGTCGTTCAGAAAACATTTTCAGTCTTGTGACCCTCCCAAGGGCATTGCCGGTGTGACGCGACCCCAGCTGTGTGCCATCACAAGTCATGGGGCGGATTTAGTATTTGGGTCATGGTGTCAGTCCGCGCAGTGTGTGTGTGTGTGTGTGTGTGTGGCGCCCTGAGACAGGAATTGATCCAATGTGTGCCAATACTTATTACACAGCAGGTGATACAGTCCAACACTGAGCGGGGCCTGGCCAAACATATCAGTGGCCCACTATAAACTGCTGTAGCTTTATTTTTAATGAACAAAGAAAAATACAATTCATTTATATGTATACCAGCTAAATGAGGTAATTGCACTACCTGATTAAAATGATCATTCTTTAATAATTCCGTTGGAGGGTTAAAGAAGAAGTACATTTTGTAGTTATGTGGAATCAGGCCTTTGCTTCTGATAACTCCATTTGCAATTATTAATATACTGACACAGTGGCATGTCAATGGTCCAATGGCGTTTGCCAATATTCTTAATTTATGCTCATTTAAATTGCAATGTAAGGTGATTTTCAATATTCTAGTAAAAACTATTTCATCTATAGGAATAGAGTTGAGTACTTTATACCGCGCATAAGCCAAACTGTGTCCTGGAGCATAAATTCTGATACACTGACTACAGAGATTTTATATCCACCAGTCTTCCGTCCTGCTTATTCAGTACAGGGCCGAATGCTTTACATAAAAATGCAGAAAGAAAAGAAAATCATAATGGTTTTGGTAATATATTTACAAATTTAGTCGATATTTTCAAACAAATTAAAAACAAGTAATCGGGTTTCCTTAACGTTAAATGATACGCTGTATGCTTATATTATTGAATGGTAACCATTGCAAAACCAATAAGGTGAAAATTTGTAGGTAATGTTTGTGTTTGCGATGCATGTATTAATGCTCTGCAATTTCTTTTTCCAAATATACTTTCACATTATCACCTAATCGTGTTTATTTATATACTTAAATACAGTATTTGAAAAATAAAAGCTTTTGGGATCGAGAAAGTTATTATTAATTGCCCTTATTATAAAACATCTTTGTGGAGCACCAAATTTCAGAAGACGGAGACGGTTGTCTCTTAAATTTTATTTGTAAATCATTGCTTGTGTTAACTGCATGTTTTTTTCTTATAAAATATTTCGATAGTAGAGATCGATTGTATCAACACTTACACTTATTTTCGCACCTTTCGTATACATAGCATATATACACGGTTCAGTTCATATTGTAAAACACGCGTTCCTTCTAAAAATTATTTTACAATTAGATTACATCTATTATGGTGGATTCCGGGCGGGGATTCGTTGCAGCCGTCCTTCTGTCCTTCTGCCGCTACCTTTACGTGTCAGCCGTCATTGCCATTGACGGAAACATAACGGGTCTTACCTGAACAGCCGCGAAACTGCTTTCTGCTCACAAATAATAGTAGTACACACTGGGATTTGATGCAACCACAAAAAAAATTGAAACTCATCTGAGTATTTGCAAATTTTTGTTTATATTTGAACGCTTGATATAAAATGTAAGCACATCTCATTTGTTCTAAAAAGGAAAACGATTTGAGCATCTCTGTCTGTCTGTCTCTCTCTCTGTCACACACACACACACACACACACGCACACACACATATACATGCATACACACGAACGCACGCACGCACACACACACGCGCGCGCGCACATCCCATTGCAGAAGGTAGTCTGTTCTACGTTACACAGGTCGTTATGGGGAGTCATTTCGTGCAGCTGACGGATGTCTTTGGATTTCTCCACAAGCATGTGTTGCTGGTGTGTATCCGCAAAGAGATCCTCGAACTTTTTTACAAATGCGTGTATTTGCGCGCGTGTGTGTGAAAGTTCAAGGGATATTTCTTCATTACGTGCAACATTCTTAACTGCCTAATGTTCCCATGAAATGTTTCAGAACTTCTGAAGTATTCTGAAATATAAAACATTTCATATGTCTATCGCAAACACAAACATCACCGCTTTTTTTTTTTGAAAACTTCACATACGAATATGTAGACCATTTTAATCGGCTATATATTCCATTCTCGTGCATTCTTAAAGCGTTCGCAAGAATAGGTACTGCTTCAAAGAGCAATAGGTGATATCGTTTTTGTATATACGTAGATATACAATTAGTTTAATTGTAGTTAAATCATAATTTAAAAAACTTAATCAGTTTCATTTCCTTTCATTTCAGACGTACTCATATGACTCTGTCGTGCCACCCAGAATAAATAAAATATCCTTTCCAGGACGAATAGTTGTTTCAATTGAAAAAACAAAATGGTAATAATAAAAAACAGAATAACCTGTCATATATTTTTTAGATTCACCCTCATTCCTGTATGCTGGGCGTTCATTTGAAGAAGCGTTTGGGTTTTTTTTATTAACAACATCATTATATTATAACAAATATTTTCACCCTAAGAAATATAACATTTTATTAAATCTTAAAATATAGTACAGTTTATGTAATAGTATACCTAAATGCCACGAAAACGGTAAAATCAAATTACCTCATCTAATTGCTCCGTCTGTGATAAACATTTTTCGTAAGTATTAAAAAATATATAACCGATTAACTCATGCACATAATGGAAAGCATGTGTGCGTCAGTTTAACATAAAGGATTATGTGAATACCCAAAAAATTATTTCAATGTATTTTTCTCTGTTTTATAATAGTGAAAATTAGTCGTACAAAAAAATCCAACTCTGCGAAAGGAACGGAAATGTTTGCTGAAAACTTTTTATTTTGTATTATTTTATTTTAATAGAACTTTCTTTTGTACAAAGAACAAATTATTGCCATTGATTAATTAGGTCGGAGTGTTAAATGCATGTTCTTTTACGTGTTAAATATTTAACACGTAAAAGAAAGTAGGTTACATTCAGTTAACAAAATTGGTAAAGAAGCACAGCAATGTCTTAGGTAACGGATTAACTTAATTTTATACCTGATTACAACATTTAATATATTTTAGGCTTCAATTGAAGATGATCGAGGATTGATTATTCTATATTATAGTCATTCCATAATATCAAAAACTGTATTATTTATTACAATTTAATGCCTAAACAAATCGGCTGTCAAAATTTTCTCCCAGTAGGCTAACATAAAGAAGTCTTACTCAGATATCTCAGTCATTTCTGCTCTGCAATTGACTTAATTTGAAACGTTATAGCATTATTACTTAACTGAGGTTTCAGATGCTGAAAGAGTATGTTGCAGATTAGGGCTTTGGTTGAGTTTCTGCTTAATTGCTCGCCTCGGGAAGCATGTTGTGGATTGGCGTCGCGTTTTGTGCATCAAAACGTAGGGTACTTTATGGTATTCAGTTTTAAGGAAGAAAAAGATTACTGACTATAGCATAGTAATCGGTTGTATACACGTATGTTTCATGTATTTAGAACTTGGTGTCTTAAAAAGCAGAAGGGTGTGGGGCATACGGCGAGCGGGTTAATCCCCGTGAACATAAGAGGGCGCTACCAGTGCACCTGGTGCCGAGGTATCACGGGCTTTAGCCCCATCGTAAACGCGCACTAATCCAGATAATAGTCTGCTGAGTGTTGATTGTCCTCTTAAAACGAAAAAAATATACACAATAGGTGTCGCATTCAGTTTCTTCCTCAAACTCACAGCCGCATCATGTTTCGTTAAAATATCACATTTCTAACGTCACTTAATATTAATAAGAGTCGCGATTAATTGCAATTAAGAGTGAGGCGTTCGGTTTGACAGCTGGTTCAAATGACTGTTAAGCGAAAGACTGATATGCACGGAGACACACCTACATCTGCTTCTTTGCGAAATGTTTTATGTCTTACTCGTTTGAAAGTGGTACTGCTGGCTTGCATTAATTCTGTAGGTAAGCAGAGATTTCCCAGTTTCTTAAAACTAGAAATTTCATTACCATTTTAGAGTTCAGAGAAAATACCCGACTGCAGCTTTTATCTTGAAATTGGTTCATCGTCTTTCGTTTACACAGAATTACACTTCGTTTTCTTTGGGATGGCTTGTGTTTGCATGAGACAAAGATAAAGTAACCAAGCTTGTACAGACTGACAGCCCCCGTTCCGTCATATAGTCGTACAAACACGCGAGCACACACAGCAGCACGTGCCTGCTTCTCCGTTAACGTGTACACTCAGTGCCATAACCTAGATTTATATAATTACAATAAAAACAAAAAATCGGTCGGTGAAATTTGACCAGTGATTAGTGTCTGTTACTCAAAGTTTGCATCATATGTATTGCCTGACTGTTTATAAAATATGTATTTTAGCAAACTTCCACTCAGTTAAACTAGCACAGCTAAGTAATGAGTCGGGAACAGCTGTAAGAGAGCTTTGGACTTGTGCAAGTCACAATAAACAGAATTCATGCGCAGACGTTTCGTTTCGGCACAGCGATATACACGTAACGTGTCGTTGATTCGGTTAAATCTGAGACAAATTAATAGATTACATTTAGAAAATAAAGACGGACCCGCGATTAACATTTGATAAGGAAACTTTTTTTTCTTTTTTGCCAGTAATACACTGCCATTTTACGAGTTTGTGGTGGGATAATGAGGGGTGCATGGTGAATATATTTAAACGTTATATATTGCACATCTGTAAATTTTACATACAAAAACTACCCAGCACCGCCTCCTTCTAGGCGCCTGTCTTGCAGAGCGCTTCATTATCTCAGTAGAAGTCCTCTTACGCGCTGCTTTCTACATACTCATTTTCACAGTCTTCTTCTCTGTTGAGAGTAGGAATATATCTCAAATCTTATAGACACCAGTGTCTACCTCACTGCTGTAACTGTGCACCATTACGTTAATATACTGAATACTTAAACCCTGTGCATTGTAACCGGACATTTAAAATGACGAGACGTATGTATCAGCAATGCATCACATAACCTTTGCTCCCTAATCAAAATCCAATTCGATTGCTGAAAAAGGTTTTTCTATACATGCTTTTAAAACCATAAAGTGACATCGGATAAGCACAAACACACTATTTTAGGAAAACAGCAAAAGATCCAGCTACTAGTGAGCATTTCGAGGTTTATTTAGGAATATTTGGTTAAAATTTTAATTTTAATTCAAGGTAATGCAAATGAACTTACACTTTCGATGACCGGCTTTATACCTTCGACCGCACTTTACAAAATGACACTATGCAAATAAATCCAGAGTGACGTAATAATGAACTTCGTATACAGATTTTACTAGTCCGAAAATGTAACTTTATCGATCGAAGGAAATATAATCTCATTTATTGAAGGAACAAAGGGCACCAAAATACGGCGTGTCGGGCTTTTAAAAATAAAATCGTTATAGTTTATATTTAGGTTATGGTAAAAATTCACCTAAGACTAAAGGTAGGTAATCTGCTACAAAATAAATAACAGAGACTGTAGCTGTGGGATAAAATACGAAAATCGTGCTTTATACAATGCATGTATAATATATGCACAAATATGATGAGAATAACATCCATCCATTCAACCTATTAATTTCCCAGAATATGTTGACGTTTCAGTTTTTGTGATTTTAACCTGTGAAAGGGACACAACAATTCACTCAACAGCAACAGCAGCAGCAACAACAACAATAACAATAAAAATAATATTAATTATCATAATAATAATATGCAATAATATTGGAGAGTGTAGTGGTGTTGCTTGAACGAATGCAATTATTATGTATATGTAATTAATGAAAGTGAGCTGGTTAATTTTGTTTGTAAGGATTAGGAGCCCTTTGACTTGGAGTAGGAAAGTGTGCATTCAGATTCTCTGGGATTGTCCGTTTCTTTACAAGAGGCCAACAATGGAATTAACATGACAAAGGACAACGGAATAGCCACGAAGGCTGAAGTCTTGAGTACACTTACCAGTTTAGGGAAAAGTTAATGTCAATTTAACCGTTTTATTTTGCCGGGGGGAGGGGGGGTGTAGAGGTGGTGGCCGGACTCACCGATTTGTGTTAAAATTGCATGTGAACTTATATTTTTTTTCCAATAAATGGTACATAAAACAAATAGTAATGCATAGCAGAGTAAAGAAAAATTAAGAGTGCAAAGTGTAACACTTGACATTGCAATTAATGCAGAATTCTAAAACAAGATATTTATTTCTTATATTGAAAGAAAAAACATTTCACGCTACAATCCAGAGTGACCTATAAACGCATAACCGGACGTGACAGTTCGTAGTCATGAAGATGCAAAATGAGTACTAGGTTAAATTCCCTGTGCGTTTATATTTAATGGAACGCCCCGCGTTCAAATACAAACTCCATGGTCGTATATTGTCCTATTTTGCGCATTTGATTTTTATTTAAATAACAATTATACGAAAAATTAAGGATAAAAAGCAAATCAAATAAATATGCAAATATGGAACACATTAATAGTCGTAAGAATTTCCGTTTTGGTAATTGTTTGCAGGTTATTTGATCCCAGTCGTTACGGCTGAGTTGTCTACACAATGACAAAAATCGGCTTCACACGCCTTCCAGTCCGCGTGTCACTTGTGCTACGCATTGACTCTACAGTAAGGCAGCGAAGCTGGCCAAGAACACACGCCAGCAAGTTAAGAGATGCGCGCTTTATGCAACTGTGCCAGAGTAGCGTACAATTATTTAGACTATGCCTTTGTGACAACTTAACAATAGGCTGCAATTAAATGTCGTTTATCTCGGCTATTATTGAAATAATATATCACGCCTGTAAGCTCTGTAGTTTACTCGCAGTGCACCGGTGAATCCTAAATCGTGCTAAATATCACAACATTAGTTCAGTTTTACTACTCTTGTAAATTTCCTTTACGTTGTTTGCATTTCACCGTGCGAGATGAGAAAATACGATTTAATGACCAATTTGATTGTAACATAAGAAAAAAGAAGACGCGCCGTTTTTTTTTAACAATCCCACAAAACGGATCTTTTAATGGGTAGCCCGTACCCCATTTATTACAACCGCAAAAATGTATTTTTATTGAATACTCTCTATCTGCATGTTCCTTCTTTAAAGTTTTTATATTTACATTTTTAAAGTTATGTTTTGATTACAGCATGCAATCAGGTTCAATGAATTCGTTAGACTTGAACTTCAAATGTATACATTGGAAAAACATATCTATTGTACTTTTATTAAGCAGAATTAGCTGAATATGTTTTGATATTATGTATTCTTCGATGTATTGTGTGTAGGCAATTCATTGATAGGTCAGGGCAGAAGAATAGTAAAAATTTATATAAATATACTCCGGTAAAAGCGCATCTACAGATATAAAACATCGTTTGTACGTAAAACAAATACAGGCCTACGCACATATCGTATATTTTGTTTAGATTTACCAATATGGCCCTTAGGTCGTTAGAGCATTTTCATATTCCAGCACAACGGAAAACATTATATCGATTTGTTATGAATTATCAAATATTCTAATTTTCCACTTACATTTATTATTAAAGTATTAAATTCTATGGAAGACGAATGTGTAATATGAATTTTACATATTACATATGTATAAATAATTATCATACAAATACATATGAATCATTGTAAACCATGCAAAAAAGAACGAAGGCAAAAAACATAACGAAATAGCGAATGATACCGCTTTGATTTTTTTTTCACGGTTGTCATTTCATTCCAAAATTAGTAAACTTTTATTTTTGTTTTGCGATGAAACTCGGCTATTTTCCTTTCCGCTTTTCTTAATTTCCTATTTTCATATACAGATAATCACTTTTCTCTTTTTCTCTTTCTATCTACCCATCCATTCCCACCTCCCTCCCTCAATGGCTTTCTCCCTCCCTCCCCTCTTTCTCTCTCTCTTTCTCCCTCGCTCTCTCCTTTGCTGAATCTTATTGATCCAGAAGGTGGCTAATTAGCCCTTCCCGTCGTGCCTGTGTAA
>JAODLC010000021.1:1971265-1985307 GCA_026781145.1 Hippopotamyrus pictus | reverse complement strand
GGGTGTCAAATTAAAGAAACCAGCGGAGGAGTAAAAAGGCCGGCGGGTGCGTTTTTCCGTGAGGCCCGCGTGTAAATTAGGTTAACAGGAGTGGGGTGTCCAGTTACACTTTACGCTTTTCAATATGCACGTCGCCGTGGCCTGGACCAGTTATTCCAGTTAGGAAGCGTAAGATAATCCCCAGTGCGTCACCGGCATCTGTGGGGCATCAGTAAGGTTTTTTTTTTTGGGGGGGGTGCACTAAGGTGCAGCGTCCCATCCTGTCTCATCCTCCTCTGTGTCTTGTGGCGTCCTTGCTCCACCTCGCTCTCTTATCGCTGCCCCCGGGCGGGCGAGCCTGGCGGGATCGCTGCGGTTTACCGTCTCCGTGTGTTATCACGCTAACGATCGCTGTGTCGCTGTGGCCGTGGAAGCATCAGTCTCTCTGTCCTTGTTTTGATTTTAATTTTTCCTGATGCGAGTGCGTTTGGCACATGCATGCACACGCAGAAACACACACACACACACACACCTATACTTTGTAGCTAAATGTGCTCTAATTGTGTAAAATGAACTAAAAATATTTCTTAGTCTGAATGCAGAAATGCACCTGTGCTATAATACGTGCGTTGCAGGTACTGACACCTATGCATGTTTCCAATATAGACAGTTTAATTCCTTATCTGTGTTTTTTTGTTGTGAGCCTCCACCTTTGCCCTTTTTTCATTGTGGGATTCTGCTTATCAGATCTGCATATTTGCATTATCGATATGAAAAATAATCATTATTTCAGTTGGGTTTTTTTCCTGCCAAAAATTTCACTTGTGTGCTGCCATGTTTAACATTTTAGCCAATTTTATTATTTGTTATAAAAGGATTTCAGAATTTAATAATTTATACAGGCTTTAATTTAAATAAACTCATTTATGTAACATCGAAATATTAATGAATAATATCATTTGCAGATATTTTTTAGGTGTGATATTGCAGAGATTAGACCCCATATCGCACGTTTAAAACGAGCGGCTTCACAGTTCTGCATTTAATGCGGTTTAGCTTGAACTGCATCGCTTTAATCGCATTACAGTTCCTGCTGCTTCTGTCTGTAGGCTGCCAGGGATCCGGCGTGTTCTCCCCGGCCTAGCGGAGGCCTGTCGTTTGTGTGTTGGCGGTCGAGCCGGCCAGAAGCTTCCGGCGAGTGGCCCCCTCCCCAGGACACCCAAGCCAAGCCCCCCAGCCCCCGTGCTGCTGCCACAAAGGGCAGCATGCATTAAACATGGACCCCGAGTGCACCGGGTCGCCTTTCTTTCTTGGCCGCTGAGCTGTGGAACAATGCGTGAGGCCCCAGCCATATGACGCCGACGCACTTTCTTACTCCCTGGTTCTCCGTGGCCCCCGCTTCTCCCTCGGCCCTCTTTCTTGCTCGCGGCAGGTGCGGCCTTAATCTCGCTGGGTCTGTCTGCCGCCGAAGGTGGCGGGACATCGGCACACATTCCCGGCCTGCACTTCGCGGTGGTCACCGCAGAGCGTGCTGTGTGTGTATGTGGGTTATGTATATATTGCATTGTGGGGACCATTTTTTCAGTTCCCATAAGGGGAAACTCAATTTAAAAAAAAAAAAAAAATCTGCGACTGCAATCGAAAAACGAAAAATGCCAAAAGTCTCATATTTTGATTGGTTACTTATGGTTAAGGTTAGGGCTGGGTAGGGGTTAAGGTTATCATTATTGGGAATAGAGATTTGCCAATAGTAATGAATGGACAGTCCCCAAAAAGATATGAGTACAAACGTGTGTACGTGTGTACATGCACACCTTTCTATCAGAGAGGGCAGGATTTTTCAAAGTCTCTATTGCTCTCAATGTATTTTTTATTATTTTTTCAACAAATTACAAAAAAATAGAATCATTTCTTGATTATACAAAATACTAAATTTACTGAATTGTAAATGAAATATGGGAAAAGCAAAACACTGGCATATGGAGGAAGTATTAAGTACAGGATATTAAAGGGACACATGGCCATACTGTCTTGTTTTATGCTAGTTACAGCCAGTTTAGTCTTTATTAGTGGATAATAGTGGATCGCAGCTGTAAATGGCATGAATGAAGCCATTTTAAAAGGGAAACAAGTGGTGATATGAGGCACAGATGGGTCCTGGACCAAGCCCAGAACTGGCCTCTGTGTCCTGGAATGTGCTGTAGGTGTCTCCTCCAGTGTTTCCTTGGCGCAAATGGGAGCCCACTTCACTGTTACGGAAGGCAGCGCTATGCGTGTGAGTCTGCGCGTGAGTCTGGTCGCAGGGTGAACTGAATGGGCCTGTGGTACGGCGGGGGGGGGGGGGGGATCTCTCTTTCTCTGCCTCCCTGCAGACAGCTGGTCTCCTCATGGCCTTTGCACTCTCTCCCTCCGCCGTGTAGGACATGCCATCACCCACAGTGGGTGTCAGTCACCAATAACTCCTCATGTTTGAAATTAAAGTCTTGATGTTGATCATTATTTAAGTTTTTTTTTTTTTTTTTTTTTTAAAGTAGGTCACAAATGTTTGCATTTATACATTATGGTTTATTTTTGGAGTAAATTCTCTTGTTTTAACACTTTTCTTTTTGGGGATATTACATGAAGATGCTTATAGATGAACCACTGTCGTGGCATTCTGTAAATGTAATTCTATCCGTTTGAATTGTTTTTTTCCCCCCAGCAACAAAGTACAGAAAAACAATTATTGTTATGAACATAGAAAATGTGTGTGGTTGCCGACTGCCATGGAAAAGGGACCTTGGGGAGGGGGCTGCCTGGCCCACTGTGTGTGTGTGTGTTGGTTAGTTGGTCGGTCGGTCGGTCGGTCGGTCTGGCAGAGGACCCCCTCTTCACTTCCCTGCCACTATACCTGTGTGTCTGAGCTCTGTGCAGCTTGTCTGAACGTAGCTGAGCCAGCAAATCACCACCACGACCCTGCTGTGTGCGGATTCTGTGCTGATAATATAACCTGTTATACACCTACAAGGGTAACCTGCACATATTTAGCAAACATTATAGCAGCTAAATTGTGTCTGATGATTTTTCTGCTGATTCAGTAATATTTTGTTGTTTTTGAATTCAGAGTAGAGTTTTCCTGCTATTTTTTTTTTTTGTTCGCCCCCCCTCCTTCCTGGTTGCTGTGTCTTCACCTGCCAGACATTATAATTAAGAAGGAAACCCTGTCCGTCCGCATGCCCTGTAACTCTGGCTCTGTTAGACTGGAGGGGAGCAGGGCCGTGTTGATTGGCGTCTGGCTGTCTGGAGTCCCGCTGGAGGTTTTTGATTGGCCACTGTCCCAGCTCCCTCTCAGGTGTAACCTGTTAATACCAGGTGTCCTGCAGGCCATAAACATCACCCCAGCCTTCAATTAAATCCTCAGCTCCTGTCAGCTGCATGACAGCACCCATCCTGTTGCAGGGTGCCTCTCATGCCTTGGACAGCTACCTAAACATGCATTGTTCACTTTTAGCAAACCAAGGAACTGTGTGTGTGTGTGTGTGTGGGGGTGGTTGGGTGGGTGGTTGGTGGGGGGGGCTCCCCCAAAACGGCATATACCCTGCCAGGCTCCGGATGTTTGCATGTCCCTCCATGCTGCTGCCTCACCTGCCTCACGTCAGCACAACCATAACTCTGTTCCGATTCCATTTTCACCGGGATTTATCGCTTTGATGACTGCAGTGTTTTTTTTTTTTTCCCCTCCCCCGGCAATTTTAAACCAATTTAGTGGCATTTGGCTCAGTAGCAAAGGTTAAAACTGTTGATTCATTCACTGTAAGCGGAACATGGACATTTCACATTTAAACATGATTTGTGGACCTCCGTGATTGGTTACTCACTCGCCGGCCCGTGCCAAAATCAGCAAGCTTCAGCTGGAAATTGAATAAAGATTTTGGTGGCTCGTTCATGACTGATTTCCGCAAGTATTACGTTTATGAATATTCTCCAAGAAGTAATAAATTAGCCAAATTTAATGATACAAATGGTGTAATACAAACAGCTGATTATACAAGTGCTTGAGTGTCTGTCTTAAAAAGCTTGCTGCTTTTGCACTTGTGGATTGCAGTTACTGCATACAATATTATCACCATGTGAATAACACTCTTTGAATGTTATGTGTATTGCCTTTCTAATTTTTTTTAAAGTGAGGCTTCCAGGGCAGCTCAGGGCATATATGGGTTATTGAGATCCCCAAACCGTCTAAAGAGAAACAAATTAATGAACCATAATAAGCAGCCTAGTTATAATATTAGTATTACAGTGACGTTTTGCTTGTTAACCAATACCTGAGCTGGGGTAGAATTGCATCGTCTTCCAATAGCAAGCCTGATCAAATGGGGGGTGTCTGCCCCCCCCTGCCAAGAACCTGTGCTCCCTCCCAGTGGGTAACTTAAGACCCCACTGGAGAAATTGGTTTAGTCATCTGTGGTTGCTGGAAATGTGAAGTAGTAATGGTTGTAAAGCCGTTATAATTGACACTGTCCCAGCGCTGACGCCGAAATGTGCCACTGGGATAGTTGGGATTCATCTGTTTGACCAATCAGTGCAGGTCAGCGATTGCACCCATGCCCCTGTCGGAATGCGACCGCAGGCACACTGCGACATTCCACGCCGGCATGCGCGGGGTGTGTTTCTGCTTGGCGCATCCCGGCTGGGAGCCAGGCCAAAGTCTGCCCGAGCGCCTCGAACCGTTGGCCGCGGGGTTAACTTTCATCACTTCCTTCCTCTGTTCATCTCTGCTTTTAGCAATCGCTTTTGTCATATGAATTCTGTGGGGCCTGAGAAAGGGGAGAATGTATAAGAATTTCCCAGGGAGAACAAGGATATCCCGGGGGTGTTTTAACTGCAGAGGATTTAAGGAAACGCAGTAAATTAAGAAGATGCATCATTGTATATATAAGGAAGAGACGGGAAGGAGGCTGACTTGTGGTGTAAGCAGGTGCAAAATGCACCATCATCAGTTCTAAAAATGAACAGCCCTGCTGGTGTGTGTGTGCAGCTCCCCCACTTCCTCCGTGGGCCTGTGACTCACATGTGTGTTCATTTGCTATAATCCCCCCCGTACCCCTGATCCCTGCCCTTCCCCGGGCCAGGGTCTGGGGGCCTCTGCACACGCAGGAAGCGAGGTGGGCCCGTTCCCGCGTCAGCGTGGGTCCCCGGGGGTCACTCCCCTCCCTGGGGGCCGAGCCGGGTCCGATGTTACTGATGAGCGTGGCTTGTGTCGGCTTATCGCTTGCTTGTCAGCACATTTACATGCAAATGCAAATTAGCAGTTGTCTGGTTAATTACAGCAGGCCTATTGTAGCACTGCCAGCTTTCCTGACACGCTGTGGACTCTCCCAGCTCGCTGGTTTGTTTGCCTTTTCTTATTAACTTCCCTTTGACCCTGCTCTCTGTTAGCATATGCTGTTTTTTTTTTTTTTTTTTTGCATAATCTCTTCCCCCGTTACTCTGTTTGTGTGTGTGTGTGTGTGTGTGTGTGTGTGTGTGTGTGAGAGAGAGAGAGAGAGAGAGAGATATGCAGGAGATTAAAGGCAGCATTCAGCCCAGTTCTGTGTTTGAGTGTTTCTGTGTATGTGTGTGTGTGTGTGTGTGTGTGTGTGTTTTCTGTGCAAGTGTTTGTGCATGTTTTTGTGTGTGTCTCTGTGTGTGTATATTTCTGTGTGCGTGTGTGTGTATTTCTGTGTGTGTATATTTGTGTGCGTGTGTGTATGTGTATGTATATTTCTGTGTGCGTGTGTGTGTATATTTCTGTGTGCGTGTGTGTATGTGTGTGTATATTTCTGTGTGCGTGTGTTTGTGGCCCCTTCTTACCTGCCTGCTCCTTCCCCAGCTTCTCATCCCCCTTTGTGCCGCCGTCTACGGTCAGAGACAGGCAGCCAGTTCGCTTCCAGCCTCCTGCAACGAATGCTAAATTAATTGCTCTGTGAGTGTTAAAAAATGCATTTAGGTCACATTTTAATTTTATGCAAATTTATGAGCAGACAGAGGCAAATATTAACAGTAGAGCCACAGGCAGCCATTATCTCTCTTAACTGACAAATGCTGCGGTTTTCAGCGCCCGGAGGCCGCAGCCACCCTGCCGTCCCCAGACGGCGTCACACCGGGCCCAGCGGCAGCCAGGCCTGCTGCGACCGCCACCTGACACCCAGGATGAGCCGGGCCGCTCCTGCTGGCTGTAGGCCTCGTACCTGTTGCAGGGTAGCCCATCTTCCCAGGCTGTGTGTTCCTGCAGTGCAGCTTTTCTATTCTCCTGAAACAGCAGCACGTGTCTGTGTGCAGTGACAGCTCTGCCTTCGTTTAGCTTAGAGACCATGTTACCTTCAACACTGTATGAACTGTGTATGAACATGTGTGAAACTCGAATAATAAAGGTACATTTGGGAATTGTTGAAACAAAGTTGAGGTGTCTCCACAGAATGCACAGCATCCCTATAAAACATTTACCGGTAATTTATTTAGTGGGGACATTTATCCAAAGATGCATTTTTTTTTTTTTTGGTGAGAAGCATGGTCAGAGTAATTTGGTGGTTAAGGGTCTTGATCATTGGGCCAATGGCATTATCACTCCTCCAAGCTGGGGATTTGAACCAGAGACTAACCAATTGTAGGCATAGTGACAGAGTGTCCTAACTTACTGAACCACACAGCCACCCTCTCCCTGTAACTAGTAAAATAAAATGTAGAATAGCTGACAAAGATGGTTAAATACATTCCAAACATCTACTTTCAATAGTATAGGGATTTATGCCCATATTCAGAAAGGTGTGGGTTTAAACCCTTAACCCTAATCCTTAGCTGAGGTTCCTCACCAGGCCTGATTGTGAAAGGGTCGCAAAACACATTTTGTGAAGTTTGTTTGTAACTGGTTACCTGGTGCACTAATTTGTGCAGAGATGAAATTTCCATAGAGCTGTACTCACTTCTGTGGTTTGTGCTATGCAAATGAGTTAGGTGCCTCGTACCAAGGACCCTGGGGTCATGTGGCGGCCATCCTGAGGGTCTGTACTCGCTGTTTAGGTGGTCAGCAGAATTCGAGAATCAGCATTGTTGGCTGAGTGTTGCCCTATGAGTAACCGTGGTGCTATAAGTTGTTAACAGTAATGCAATTATGATAATAAAACAACCTTTTCAGTGCAAGCCAGGAGATATGTTTGGAATTCTGCTTTCACTGGTGTTGGCATGTTTTGAAAGCTGACCTTTCATATAGCATCGCTGGAAAATTTACTTTCAGGTCCGGTTCTGTTTGTAGCAGAGAGGTGGGGGTTTGCTTCCGGCGGCAGAGCCTAATTAGCCTCCGCTCCTTGTGAGTCCCCGTGTCTGCCACTGACGAGCCACCTCTGCTGCGTGGTGGCGCCTTGGAGCCCCGTCGCTTCCGGGGAGTCCCTCCCAATAAACAGTCAGGGAATAAGTGGCCGTGTCGCCGCGCCTCAGCCAGTTAGCGAGTCAGCTGTGTGCCCCCCTTTGTTCTCTCTGCCATGTTACGTGCCCCTTGCGTGTACCGCCATGTAGCCCCACACCTGTCTGTTGCTGTTAGGGGAGGGAGCACTCCAGGGGGGCTGGGGGTTCAGTGTCTCCAATCCCTGTTTGAAAGCAGCTGCTCGCCGCCGTTCCTTAACCCGTCCCACCCTGCCAGCAAAAAATACGAGCCCTCCCCCAGACCCCTGTCCTGGGAAAGGGCAACAGGCTAGGGCAACAGGTCACATTGCTTCACACACACCAGAATACACTTGGATATCCATGTGGATGCGAACACCATGGAAAATCTTTCCCAGACTCACTGTGTGTCTTTTTTAGCCATTTCAAAACATTTTGTCACTTCCTCTTTTTCTACTTTTGTGCTCATCCTGCTTCCTAAATAGTTTGATCCTCTTTTTCTAGCTTGTTTCAAACTCCTGTGGTCCTCTTTATTCTCTCTCTATCTCTCCTAGTCACTACCATTTGTGTGTTTTTGTAATCTATGAATGGAAAAAAAATGAAAATGGTAAATGTCTTGTATTTTGTTTGGTTACTTATGGTTACGGTTAGGGCTGGAAGGGGTTAAGGTTGTCATAGTTGGGGTTAGGGTTATGTCCATAGAAATGAATGGATGGTCCCTACACAGCTATGAACACAAACCTGTGTGTCTACGCATGCGCGAACGAGCAAGGGGGCCGTTTAGGCCTTAATCCTGCCTCAGTCCATCAGGAATGCAAATGTGTGCAATTGCTTAGGCGGAGGGAGGGAGAGAGAGGAGGGGCAGGGGGTTTGCACTGTCATGGTGGGGTTACCCAGGTGGACGTGCTTCTGCCCCGGGCCTGGCTGGACCCTACCCTGCAAACCTCCTGCACCCTCTCCCTTCTGCAGATGGTCAGGAGCCTAAAGGAGCTCATTTGACTGCTAGGCTTCCTTCACTCTGCTCTTTCGTCGCTATTTGTTTTCCCTGTGTTTAGAAACCTCGTCTTTTCATGATGCATTAATGGCTTCTAATGGCAATAATGTTTGAATGTGAGACGCAACAATTCATGCCTGTACACATCAGTCTAAACGTGCAGTTGAGTCTGGTAGAGGGAAGGATATTTCATGTGACACTGGCATTAAAGTTTTGCCATTAAAATTTTACTAGATAAAAAAGCTTTTGGGTTACCTCCTTATGAATAGGAGCTCTTGGGAAGGCAGCCCAAACATGGCGATTGAGTTATTGACCTCCACGGTCCTGGTTGTCTTCCTGCATAATTGCCCGGCAGCAGAAATTGATTAATAATTGTGATTTATTTTTTTAAAAACATAATTTTTGCTCTGACGTTTCATGAGAAGGACCGTATGAGCCTTTGCCTGTGTCTCTGTTACAACTTGCCTTTATTTACCTTCAGGCTTTTATTTTTCTGGTCTGCAGTGCAATAAAAGTTTTGCATGGGGCAGGGTGGCAATAATAAAGCCAAAAAAAAATGCCAGGTGCTTTGTGTCTGGATAGTTTGGTTGATTAGCATGCGGTTCTTCTGCTCTTGTGTGACTCCGAAGGCGTTTTTGAGGACACATGGTGCTAAAGAGCGTGTGTCCCCCATCCAAGGGCTATCCCATAATGAGCAGAGGGAAAACGGGCAGCGGGGGATCTGCCGTAGGACGCTCCTCCTGCTGCTGTTGCCCCCCTGGCCTCCTTGTAGGAACCACAACACCGGCCATTGTCATCAAAGCTGCGATTAATCATTACATTTGTGTGAGGGAGGGGCTTTTTTCACCATGGTGACCGGAATGATTCGCTCTGCTTTACATATCAACAGAAAAGTTTGCAGGGAACGAGCTGGAAGCATCAGGCTTGGGCTGGGTGAGGCTGTTCCACCGGCGAGGGGGACGCTGGAACAGGCCTCACCCTGCTCCCCGGCCGTCTGCCGGCACTCAGCGCCCCCCCCTTACTGGACCTCCGAACAAAGGGGGTCATCGAATGGCTCTGAAGGACCATTTGTACTTGAAAAGAATCAGAACAAAAAGTTTGGGTAAATTTACTACTGGTTAAAGAACACAGCTATTTACTTAGGGGTTCACATTTTTTATTACGGTCGTTACTCATTTCCTTATTACAATATCACGAGTGAAAAGACCCCATTTTCATCCGGCAGAGTATGTCCCGTTTGATTTTTCAGTGGCCAAGCTGTTATTTTATCGATGGAGTGTGTAAACATGCCATATTTATGAAATCCCTTCATTTGCTGCTGAAAGCCTGAAATTCAGGGACATATGTTAATCCTGAAAGCATCCTGGAGCGAGCGCAGCCTTATCCAGGCCCTCGTTCAGTAAAGTGTCGTTCTGGGGACACAGCCGCCACTTCACTTCAGTGCCAGATCTGGAGTGTTAAGAGTGGCCATCAGGCTCGTTAGCATCGATGCGGCTGGGGCCGTTTGTCTCGACAGAGCCCTGGAGGACGGCAGAATGCTTATGGACAGGTTGTAAAACCCGAGCGTGGGTGCTCGTGCACGCTCGCATGCTCATGCACGTTTATAAACTGTTTAGATTTACAGTGCCAGCTTGTTTATTAGATGTATTAAAAGTAGGGTTTTCTAAATGGTTTCAAAGGAATTGCTTTTCTGTGGTGCGGAATAAGATCTTGATATGGAAATGAACTTGTTTTGATATTCAATGAGAAATTAAGTTGGCTAATTATAGTCCTGAGCAAGACAGTCAAATGTTTCCCATTACAGTCATATCTTTGAACTTCAAACTAATTGCCTGAGCCAAATCACCCAAAAACAAGAGAAAGGATTCCTCAGGGAGGCACTGGAAATGTGAACCACGTCCGGAGAATGTGGCGGGACACGTGGGACAGTCTGGAAGGAAATACCACAGCAGCTGATGTAGAACAACAGTAGTATTTATTTCTTTGTTTGTTTATTTGTTTATTTATGATCTATAAATAGAATATTAACTTGTTCCCCACAAATTGGAGAACGGTCCAGCTGTGGTGATTGACAGTCGGGAATGAAATTCCAGCACGGTTCAGTGGAAGCTGGGATCCTGCCGATGACCACTGGGAGCATCTTCCTCACGGTCTGGGAACATCTTCCTCACGGTCTGGTAGCACCTGTGTGCCTTCGCACGAAGGTGGGGCATAATCTCCATTTGCGCAGAGTTAAACTTCTACTTACATTGTCTTATGACAGATTTGATTCATTTATAGGCCTATAAATCTCGTATATTCATACGTATACAAATTCTTTTGCTTCTGTGATCCACATTTTTCCAGGTGTTCAAAAATTCTGTTAGTGTTAAAACAAAAAAGCACAGACAGCTTACTGTTTGGTTAACTATTAATCAAATCAGCACTTTTCTTCTGACGGTGTTTTCTGCAGGGGAAGAATAAAATAAAATAGAAACAGGGTTGAGAGTAGTCACTCTGAGAACAGAGAACCTCTTATAGAAATGTCAAGGCTACTATGGGAATGAAGTCAAGAAAAGCAACTACAGATGTTTACTTTGTCACAGTTAATTGTTTTACTTCTGCTAAAGAAGTTTGGTGAACATTTACACAAAGTTTTTATTCGAATACTTGCACAAGCCATTAGGAATTTCCAAAAAGATGACAGGTCTGCGGTCCAAAAGCTATAGAGGAGGCTCAGTGATGTGGAGGAGAATCGATGGAAATTCTCCACCCTGGAAGCAGAACGGGGACCAGCGTGACTGAATCTTTAAATTTATGCTCAAGCTGCCAGTAGAAATAGCATTTAACCCTGCTTTGCATTGTCTCCGTTGAGAACGTAAAAGCAGAAGGGCAGCTCAATGTTATCTTTTATCCTACATCAGTAGCAGAAGGAGAGATCTGAACAGGTCACATTCTGTGATATACTTCACTCCCCCCCACCCCGAAAGCACCACACCCAGCTCTACCTGTCTTTTCAGCTCCCAGGGTGGCTGTTATCTCTGCTGCTCGAGGGGAGCTGTACACAAACATCAGGCCTGTTGGGGATATCGATTTTTTTCATGTAGTGAAAACTTTCTCTCATCTCTTTTGCACCCTTTAGATAATATTTTTAATTGTAAAGTCACACCCTCCCCAGTGCATGGACTTATGTTTGCCCATAATTTATAGCTGTTGGATCCTTGATCAATTGATAGCAGGGAATCCTTTGGTAAATAGAGTTTTAGACACATTGCCAATAGACCCCGGTTATTGATTGGAGTGTAAATTTAAAAACTTAATCAGGTCCTGAGATAAATCTTATCTCCACCCCTGGCAAATTACAGGGCTGGCTCTGAGTCAGGGTACGCAGGTCAGCTGTGAAGGAGCACTGACCTTTCTGACTAGCATGATACCTCACTCCTCTTCAATCTGCCTGCATCGAGGGCATCTCCTCCCTGCTCCTCCTGCCTTACTCTACACTAAAGGCATCTCCCCCGCTCCTTCTGGGGTAGTCTACAGTGAGGGCATCTCCTCCCTGCTCCTCCTGGGTTACGCTACACTAAAGGCATCTCCTGCTTCTCTTGGGTTAGTCTACACTGAAAATATCTCCTCCCTGCTCTACCTGGTTTAGTCTGTCCATGCTTTAAAAAAAAAAATGCTCATATAAATGTTTCTAGATTTTGACATGTAACCAGCCTACTGGAAATATTGCTTAGGAAGGTCAGACACTTTAAACGTAGTTTAAATGTACTCTGTAGTTACATGTGGTTAAGCCAAAATGAAATCTCAGAGCTTCAAGGAATAGCAAACGCAACTTCAACCACTCAGAAGTGCAGAGGGTTTTTAATTTCTTTGGGCTACATGTGCACACACTGCACATTGCATACTGCTGCTTTTTTAAACTAAGCAGGTAAACATTTCACTGAGGGGGGATAAAATGAGCTTGGAGGCATTTGTAAGATGTACCCTTAAGCATTTAGCTCTTTATTTACATTCAGGAAAGAGTGTCTCCCACAGAGTGCAGGAAGAGCAATGAAATGAGAACCTGTAGCACACCTGTCATCTGAAGATCCCTGATGTGAATGTTAAGCAGGAGCGTTGCCAGTCAGGAGAATGCCCTTCCACATCTCATTGTGCTGTCCTCAATCACGGCGCTAAGGGCGCATCTCCAAAGAATGATTCTTGTTCTGTGATGAAGGGTAATGGAGATTTTTCTCTTTATACAAAACCACCTGGATGACCAGTTCGCAACTTTCTGTTGCATTTGAATGTTGTCATGTGCGTTAAAGTTTCCAGGATGTATCTGACTGTTACTCAGGCAAAGTTTGACTTGTATCGTGCATTTTACAAGTGCTTTGCAGTGAATTGCTGTCATGTTACTCATGTGTTTATCTGATGTGCATGTTTGTTTTAACAAAAAAAGAACAATGTACTTTCTTTGGTATTGTTGTGACTGAAATGTTTGCCAGAATTCTCAGGATTGGCTACACTCCATCACATGTTTTACTGAGTCATTTCTCACAGTGAATAAAATGTGAATTTCACAGTGATTAGTGGAAGCATTAGCTCTCTTTTTGGGATTATGCTAGCTTCATTATCTCTGCGATTATGTTCCTGAAAATTCAGGAGCCAGCAGGATTACATTAAACCAGCAAGGCCTCAGCTTCAGACTGGGATGTGGTGGGGATGGTTTTAGCTGGTCAGTGTGAATTCAGTGACGCTGTGCACTGGCATAAGGGTTTAGAGCTGGGGGAGTGGGGGCGACTTGTCGAGGCCATGGCCATCAAAGGGGACGGTTAAGCACAAGAGGCAGCAGCCACAGGCCCAGAGCAGTGGAGGATCTGTCCTGGTACCGTCTTGGCAATGGAGACTTTGTTCGTTAAGCCCACGAAAGACTCGTTTATTTAGTAAATATGCATGGAGAGCCCGCCCCGATAAACTGCCTCTTCCTTCTCTAATACCCCACAGCCAAAATCAATAAGTGGGATAATGCTTCGGCTGGCCCATCCACAGTATTCATCTAGAGCCTATTTGAAGCCCTGAACACTGGGGGTGCGTGAGAGGGACCGGCAGTCATTTCAGCTTTGTGACTTAACGTCTCCGTTTTGTGTTAGGTTGTTGTCATGATTTCAGAAACTTTTGCACATTCACTTTACGGCATTAAGCAACACTAATAATGTAATGCCATTAAAGTTTGTTGCCTTTAAATTAAAGGGCAATAGAGGTGTGTGTGTGTGATGGGTGGGACAATGGGGGGGGGGGTGGTCCTGAGGCTTGATTACATTGCTCGCTTTGTTGTGAGCGTAAGTGAGATGGCCGGGTTCCCAATCTGTCTGTCGCTGTTGCTCCTTTACGGTCATTGTCTGGTTTCAGCCAAATTAAACTTTATCTCATTCTCAGTTTTGTGACGGCAGAGCTGCTATTTTTCCCTCCTCTACTCCAGCTTTTTCTGTCGTTTTCCCTCTTACAGCTTCATAGCTTCCTTCCCACGATAGAACCTGTCCCGGCCTTCCTGCTCTGCTCTCTCTCTCTCGGCCATTTATATCCCTATTGATTTCCTCAAGGCCTGTTTTTCCTGAGTGCCGCTGCTCCTGCCTGCTCTGTGTTTTCCTCCCTGTTCCCCAGAGGCCCTTTGGCCCCATGCCAGGTGACAAGCCACCTTGGCAGAGTTCCT
>JAODLC010000021.1:1923009-1963105 GCA_026781145.1 Hippopotamyrus pictus | reverse complement strand
CACTGACGTCACAGTGTGAGGGAGCGGCACCGCACCCAGCGCTAAGCCACTGACGTCACAGTGTGAGGGAGCGGCACCGCACCCAGCGCTAAGCCACTGACGTCACAGTGTGAGGGAGCGGCACCGCACCCAGCGCTAAGCCACTGACGTCACAGTGTGAGGGAGCGGCACTGCCTGGAGTGATGTGACCCATAATTGACGCCACACATAGCCACTAAGCCCTGACAGTTGCTATTTTAAAATGTTCCCTTTCCCAATAATCCCTTAATCATTTTTGCTAGTGTTGGCTGTGTAAATGAAGCATATGGGAAACATATGAACGCCGTTGAATAAGTGGTGCTGTGTGCTGATTGCGAGCCGGGGCAGGCTGCCTTTCTGCCGTGTTACACACAGCTGCTCCTGCACCTGTGCTTCACCCTGCACACAGCCTCGGCCCCCAAAGCAGAACCACTGCATTAGATCCTTCTCACACGTGTTCCTGAAACTTAAATAACATTATTCATTTGTATCTGAGTGAGGCAAGTGACAGTGGGGATGGGGGGCATGCTGAAGTCTGAGGCTGGATCAGCTTCTCAGTGAAAACGTTGTTTTTGGCTGAAAATTTGTCAGTTGAGTAAAAAAACAGAAATGAATGTCAGCATATTCCAGTATTGGTCTTCTGGAAGACAAACTGGTCATCATCACTGTGATCTGTCACCTTGTGTAACTCTGTGTTTGCACTCCTCTGGCTTATAACCAGAGATTCATGCTAGCCAAGGGTCCAAAGACAGATTTTGGTCTGGCTGTTCCCCTTTGTGTTGCTATGGTATCCTCATTTCCCTCATTTGCTTTCCTGGTCTGGTTCACTTATAGTATGTTGTGAAAAGTTTTCTTTTTTGGGGGGTGGGGGGGTTAAATCTCCTGGAAAGCAGCATAAAATACCCCTGAAGAAAAGCTCATTGCCTTAAATCATATGTAAGTGCCAGGGCTGTTTTTTTGGGGGGGGGGTGATTTTTTGTGCTTTTGTGGCTTTCTAGTTGCTCGTTCAGTGACAGCTGATAAATGACTCAGGGCTTTCTTGTCTGTGTCCATCTGTGGTCTTTCGTGAAGCATTATGTCCTAATCAGGTGTAATAGGGAAGAAATGCTGATTGAAAAGCTCTGCTGGGTCTAAGCAGCGCGTCCATGTAGGGGAGGGGGTGCTGAATGACACACAGGGGGCCGGCGGACAGGGCCAGGTGTCCTGTTACTTACTGGGGGCCAAGCTCAGGTAGAGCTGTACCTTCTCTGTCCTCAGGGACGGGAAAGTACATTATCTCCCTGCTTAATTACAATATGACAGTACATCAGTATGAGAAGATTGTGGATGGTCATGCATATGTTTTAATCAGTATTGCTCCAACAAAAAGTGAAAATATGAGGCAGAGCAGTGCAATTTGCTCTGTTTGTCCCCATTCTGAAATGAGGCCTACTTAATTAAGAAGCATTGAGAATCTACAGATAGCATTCCTTAATGAGCTTAAGCTGGCTGCTGTAACCAGATCCACTGCATTAATGACAACACAGGCTCCGTGAAAGGCTCCATTGTTCTCCAGATAATTGTGCTTTTAGTTAACACGGCTGACGAAGGCTCCCCTTGTTAGGGGACTGGATTCCTCTGTCAGCAGCGAGAGAGGCGAGGACGGGTCCCCGATTCGGACTGGCCCCGTTCCCACTTTGCCAAGCCCACTTGTGCCGCCTCCAGAAAATCCCCTCGGCAAACAGGAGAATTAGCAATCCCTGGAGGGGGCGCAAAAGTGGAGGAGGTGCAGCTAGCTGGGATGTTAATTATATTCCCTGAATCTTAATGAATGAAGCGCGATCAATAGAATAAGTAAACAGTATGCTGATTACTCCAGCTAATGACTGTTAGTGCTAAAGTCAAGGTAGTCTTAGAAGGAGTGTGTCGCTCCGTTTGTTTAAAGCGAAGCCCCTGAATAGCCGCGAGTCAAGCGGCATGTATCAGAGCCGCTGTGTGGGATTCGAGAACGCTGGGTTTCTCATTAAACACGCCTAAGCGTGATTCCAGTCAGAGAGAGACTGGAATTGTCTGTGTGATCTGAGATGCAGCTAGACAGACAGAGCAGGAGATGGCCAAATAAGCCGAGCTGCAAACCTGTGTGTATGTCTGTGTTACGTATATATTTTACATTGTGGGGTCCCATTGTCCCCACAATGTGATAAAAACCTGCTATTTTGACACTGTTGGGACCATTTTTTCAGTCCCAACAAGGGGAAACTCAATTTTTATAAAAATCTGTAAATGCAATCAAAAAACTAAAAATATCAAATTTTTTTTTGGTTACTTATGTTGGGGTTGGGGTTAAGGTTGTCATTGTTGGGATTAGGGTTTTTCTCATTGAAATGAATGGAGAGTCCCCGCAAAGATATGAATACAAATGTGTGTGTGTGTGTGTGTGGACTGTTCTGCGCCCACCAGCAGTCTCACCTGTCTGGCTTGCTGCCTGAGATCTCAGTTGTATCCAGTCAGCCAAAGCTGTTAGAAACTCTATATCCTCTTCTAGGTGGAGAGGGATGGTGGCCAAGAATGAACCGTTTCACTATGTTGGCTGGCAGCCTCCCTGAGCTGCTGCCTCTGTTCACAGCCGTGCTCATACAACCTGTTATAGGTTAGGTGGGGGGGGGTCGGGGACTGGGTGTTTGTATCTGTATCGAACCCCAATAGTTCCCATGGAACAAACACTAATTTTTATTGAAAACCCATTAGCAATGGATATGGAAATAAAGAAAATGAATGTCAGCCAGTTATGGGCTGGACAGTGCTGTGTGTCCAGCCGAAATGAATCAAGCGATCATTCTGTCAAAAGGCCCTATGCAAAGTCAAAGTATATCTGACGCCTATCAGAAGATATTCATTAATGCTGCCAGATCGCTTGTGGGATGCTGGAAATGAACGATGAAATTAGGCTCAGCGCTGAAAAGTCTGCCATTTCTCCGCCTGCAATGAAATAATAGATTTATTCCACTAACTAACTGGGTTACATAATAAATAACTGTAGTTGCTCTTACATGTGTAAACATGCAAAGACTGTATGATCTTTTCTCACATAAAACACCTTCACAGATGGGACAGTTCTGTAGAGTGCTGCATACATAGAAGCATGTTGGTCTGAACATTTCATTCATTCATTCGTTCAGTTCTCTTCATCCCTTGTGGGACATAAGGCTTCAATGATCTTCAGTGATCTCTCTCCATCGCATGCGGTCCTTTGCAGCCTGTTGTGGTTCTCCCCATGACAGGTTCATCTTTTGAGTCTCCTGTACCACAATTGTACGCCAGGTGTTTTGGGTCTGAACAGACCTGTTTTTATTTTGGTTTTGTGTTGCAATGAACCTGAATATCCAAGGAGTGCGAACTGACCCCAAAGGAACCACAGGATCACAGTCATCCTCACCTTGGAATAAGCGTCTATGACTGTAACTGAGCCGGTTTTTGGTGAGGAAATTGCACATGCCAAGAAGTTGGAGCTGATGGCACTACACTCCACAAAGACTCGCTCTTTCGGTCAGGTGCTAATGGCAATCAAACATGATCCTCATCCTAGAGGTGCACCAATCCCAGCAAGAGGATGAGGAGGGAAAACACTGCATAGTCCTCATAATGCAGAGTAGCTGTAATAATGTCTGCTTACAATCCAGCTTTCGGTTCCTGTATCTGGTGTGTAGACCAATAGGTGGCCTACATCATGATTCCCACACTTACTGTTTAACTTCTTTGTATCTTTAATGGTGGCTTCCTAGTTTCCTTTTAATTAACACCTTAAATAAAACCGTCAGATCCTCCAGTTTGAATAAATCTCTCTTAAATGATCTGTGAGAGAATCATCTCTAAGTACCTGCCCTTGCAGCCCCCTCTACATGCTGCTCTTCACAGAGCGTTTTATTTGTTGTTATGTTAAGTGTCTTTTTTGATAAGCGCGGGAGAAAGGAGAGGACGCCCGCAGGATTTGATGTGTCCACTGTTTGAAGCGGATGCTCTAGTCGTCTTCAAACAGGATTGAAAGCGAAGCTCGTCTAGGTCTCAAGGCCTCCTCAGAATCTACCTGCCGGGTCTTTTTTGGTAGTGGGCTATAAAATGCACTCGGCTGGTTCCCAACGAGCGAATGCCGAAAGGAAAAGCGAAAGCCGAAAAATCTGCTTACACGCTCAGTCATAATCTGTTTCAGAAGTCCGTGTGTTGTTTATATTTCAATAATCCTGCTAATTTCTTTATAGAAAGGGCCGCTGGGTTATCTATCGCCACGGCTCCCATGGGAAGAGGTGGGGGCCAGACGTTTGCCGCGTGCAGGATGTTTGACAAACCGCGCATACCTGCCAGGAGATGAGATTGCACATGTCTGCCGAGCGTCGCCCCAGGCATCGCTGCCGACTGTGAATAACCAGATGGTGACAGCAGCGCAAACAGGTGTTCCCGGTGCCTTCGGTGTTTATTGCCCCCGCCTCCGCCGCATGAAAGGTGGCAGCCACTGCGACGGTCGTTTGCAGAAGTGCACCATGACCTTCGTCTAGTTCGCGAGAGAACCCCGCGTGCGCTGGCCGGTGAGGGCGCAGTATGTCCGCTCACGTGGGGCGTATGCTGGTGGGATGACATCTGGAAGGTGAATCGATGCGCCTGTGCCAAGTCTGACCTCACGAGGGACAGCTGAGTGGCCAGATTTACTGGCACGAGCTGCCCTTTGACTTTCCTCCCCTGCAGGACTATTGCTTAGTTAACGTTAGACTGATGAGATTTCAAATAAAAACCATAGCTTGGTGCAAGAGATCAAGCACTTCTCAGCATAATTAGAAACGCTGGCACTGATGTTCAGCTGGGGTCTTGGCCTTGATGTGTGATTTAATTTGCTTCTCGTGGTCCAGATTGATGCCCATTCTATGTGGCATTGATGGAGCACCTGTGAACTCTGTCCTCATACTCTGTAGAGCTCTATAGCTGTTCTTTCTAATGGTATGTTAGAAGCGGGTCACACAAAAGATGCTTAGCTTTATGTGGGGATGGTGCCTGAGGTCTCTGGGCGAACCAGGCTCTCTTTAGCCGCTGTGTGGGAGAGGCTCTGTCAGGCTCCTCTTTGTCCCCTGGGGTTGTCAGTTGTACCATAGGGTGGCAAATATCCGGATCCCTGGCAGCATCATCCCGCAGTACACCTGGCATTGTGGACTCCTGTGCAATTATGCATCCCAATTAAGGGCCAAGGGCCAATTAGTCGCCCTCTCAGCTTACATGGGCCATGCGACAGGGCATCTGTCAGGGCAGGGCTGCTCTGGGAGATACGGCAGCCATTTCACAGAGCGCCACCCGCCTGCAGAAGGAAGTGGCCAAGTTGCAGGCATGCCGCCATTTCCATACAGCGGCTTCTGTGGTGCCTTTGCTTTGCATTGATCTTTCTACCTGTGTATTTTTGGGATGGCAGAGCATGGAAATGCTCTTATATCCAAAATCTGTGTTCGGTGAAAATCCAGGAGTCAGCAGTGTCTCCTTCAAAGTCGAGGGGATTACAGCCCAGCAGAATACTGATGGGGAGAAGAACCAACCTACCTGTCTCAAACCAAACAAGGGGCATGTTCATTTCTGAGGGCAATAATGGATAAATCTTCGATTCTGCGTACAGTTTCCTGAACCTTCTAGGAACATTTTTGGGTTAAATACCTCAACAAATATATTGAACCTACATAAAGATAGACCTTGTTTTTATTTTTTGGGGCTTCTTGGCATGGTTTCAGACATATGCCAGTGTGCCATCCATGCCCGCTAGTGCCTTCTCCCTTCCAGCCTTCATGTAGTATAGCATTTGATGATAATACAATAACAGTACTGTAATGCAGAATCCCAAGTGTTGCACACCATTCACACCGAATTGGCACACATCGCTATATGAGGGTAATTCTTCCATATAATTAAAGCATTGCGTCTTAGAGATTGTACAGATATACAGTGATCCATTTCTCGCCATTACCTTCTTATCTGATCTGAGTGCCCCTGTAAGACCTTGGAAAATGAGCCCCAGGACAGAGACTGGGGAGAGTAGCAGCGATGCTGGATAGGAGCTGAGCAGCACTTTGTAGAGTTTGTGCTACTCTGCCTGTTCTCACCGGAGCCCCAGGTTCTGGTGATCGTTACCCAGCCATGCAAACCTCGGCAGGGCTGTGCTCAGTAGCAACCAGCCACCTCTCTCCTCTGACCCTTCCCTCATGTCCCACTGCCCCTAACTGTACCTTTTACTCTGTCTGAGGTATCCTATGGAAAAATCATTGCAGATAAGTCATTTTTATTTCCTCTACATTTGAGCATCTAATTCCCTTCAATATGAACGCATCTTTGGTTATGTTTGGCCCCAGAGAACAGAGGTCTACAGAAAACCGGTACGTATGACACTCTTAAATAACACAGTTGTAACTGGGAAGCATTACATCAAGTCTTCCTGCAGTCACATGCTTCCTCACATTCCCTTTTCTCCCCTCTGATTCGCCGAGACCACAATTGAGATCCATGACAGTGTCAGGCTTGTAACTGCCATGAGATGGAATGCATTTCTGATCCCTTCTGCCTCTCCTCATAACCACAGGCGTATCGCTGCAGAGCAGTCTGGGTAGTTCAGCTCCCTGCTTCTTCACCAACCCAGCTGTTGGCCAGATGTCTGAAGCCTGCTGCTGGGAGGCAGGAGATAAGAGAAGCGAGGCCTGTTTAGTCAAGATCTGGCTCGCGGTGGTTCAAGCCGCTCTCCGCAGAGTCGACAGAGGGGACCGCGGGGTCGTGTTAAGACTGCTGTGGTCGGCGTGATATAAACTTTCACAGCCCGTGTCATACCTAATGCCTCTCTTCCCACATGCGGCTCTGTGGCATGATTTATAAGTAACAGATGAGCAGCATAAAGACGGAACTGAGAAGACCAGGGGGGTTGAGGATATGCTGGTCTGAATGAGCAGAGCATCGATTAATGCAATCAGACATCATGTCCTCTGTCGAACTCCAGTAAATAAAGAGGACAGAAGACCATCTTGGCTCCTCTGTTCAACTGTGGTTTTCTCCATTCTTTCATACGCTGGAGCAGCTCGAGGCCTGTAACTACGTTTCCATGTGAAGTTTCTCCTCAGTCCTGTAAGCCTCTTCAGCCCTTGCTACTGGCTGCTCAACAATGCCGCCATTGTCTCAGATTTGACGTGGCAGCAACTTTGATCATCTTGTGTTTGCAGTCCTGGTCTGGTGTCAGCTTTCCTCGGCAGTCCTGACACGGCCCCGTGGTCGCCTCATTCCACTCGGCTGAAGGCCGTCTCTCTCCGATCCCTCCAGGAACCCCCTGCGTCTCAGCTGCCATTTCCTGTAGTACCTGTTGACAGTCAGCCGGCTGCTAAAAGCTCGCCGGACGATCCGTGCAGATTCTGAAGCGGACGCGGGAAGGAAAGGTTAGGATGTGGCCATATCACGTTTTGAAATCGCTGCCTTGACATCCGCTCGTTCTGTGCCCCGCTATGGTCCTGAAAAGCAGTCACCAGCTAAGCGACCACACACACCTGCTGCCTGTACCATTGGTGTTTTCATTAAAACAATCGTATCGAAATTCCTTCTGCAGAACTTTGTAATGAACACGCTGTTTATATATTTTTTTTTTTTTTGAAGAACTGCTGATGTCTTCCGGTGTGCTTCCTTTCCTCAGATGTGAGGACAGTGCTGTCTTTGATGTTCTGTTCTGTGGAGCTGGACGATGGGGGGTGGGGGGGGGGCGTGCCTTCAAAGGTGCATGCTAAGCCTCTTTTTCTGCTTTTCCCTCTGCTGACAGACTATTATTTCAGTTAAGGCACTTTTACTTCAACAAGTTGAAGGCTGCATTACCATCCATCCTAATAAACTCTTGCGCATAGACAGCTGCATCCAAAACAAACAGTTCTGTTGTTTTTTTTTATTGTTGGCATCTTTTAAACCTGTATGTTATGTTGCTGCCTGGTCTCTTGAAAAGAATGAGTGTAATTTGTGGTTATTGCCCTGACATAGCTGTTGGGAAGGAATCAGCCAGTGTAAAATAACCCTGTGTGCTCCATCAAAGTAAGGAGGACCTTAAATGATTCATTGCTGCCATGCTCTCCTTCTGGTTGACATTTCCGTGCACCAAGATTCATTCTGTCCGTGCATGTAGGTAATGTGCAGTACAACTATTACTGTGGGGATAACTCTTAACTTACACCACTAAAATCAGCCTGCCTGTTTGCTGCTCTGCTTAACATTTGTGGTCTCTTTCTGTGGGCCTTGTTTTTTGCAAATTAACATAAGGATACCTTGCTAAGAATCCCAAATATTCTTTGCAGGACTGTGGTTTAAATATGAATTTTGATTACATTTAAAAGTGAGCAGCCAGGTCACATGATCTGGGAGAGGCTTCTGGTTGGTGTTTTTAAATTCCCGTATTTGTGATTCACGTGAACACGTGAGTCTGGCCCTCGGGGCTTCAGATAACAAACTGCACTGCTGCTCCACGAGGAAGAAGGACTGCAATACCATAGAGAGATCTTATCGGTTTTGTTGTTGTTTTTCTCGCAAAAAGCCATCAATTGCCTCCACTCTCTCTCAGGGCTGAGAAGTCAAGGTGAACCAGGTCAAAGAAATGTCTGATTATAAGACAAGCACTGTTATTCACAACAAAACAAAGCAGGACAGGATATAGCTGACTTGATTACAGCTGTCAGCTCTCTTCTGTTTACCTTGCCATTGAAAATGAGGCTGCATGGCTGTAATGCATTCTTTAAAAAGACTTTGGCAACAGAGCAAGTGTGAGCATTGGAAACTAATTGGCTATGAACCCTACCGTTGTACAGGAGCCATTTAGACTTTGGGGCCATCGTTAGGATTCGTTTTTGTTCTCACTGGCAGCTCGGCTAAGGCTGACCTCTCCTGACTTCTTTTAAAAGCATTCCCAAAGAAAAACATACATTTGGGCCTTTTATTTCTCATAAATGTGTCAGCGTTTGCAGTGCTAATCCCACTGTGTTTTCCCTTTGTGCTTTATAAGCAGGACATTATACAGTTTCTTTATTAATGCTCCTTAATAAACAAGAAAAAGCTTCTGGAAAGCTGTGAAAATCAGCTCTACTCTGAGGTTTTATTGTTTAATGTGACTGCAGCTCTCTGTCTTCGTGATGCTTCAGCAGAACAGGCTGTACTGTGAGGCACATAAAGACAGGTGCTCTTCTCCTCCTCCTCCTCCTTCCCTCTTCTTTTTCTTCTCCTATTCCTGCCTCTTCTCCTCCAACTCCTCTGCATTCCAACCCCTCTTCTACTCCTTTTATTCATACTCCTCCCTCTTCCTTCTCCTCTGACTCCTCCCTCATCTTCGCCTTTTATTCATATTCCTCCCTCTTCCTTCTCCTCCGACTCCTCCCTCGTCTTCTCCTTTTATTCATACTCTTCCCGCTTCCTTTTCCTCTGACTCCTCCCTCGTCTTCTCCTTTTATTCATACTCCTCCCTCTTGCTTCTTTTCTGACTCCTCCCTCGTCTTCTCCTTTTATTCATACTCCTCCCTCTTCCTTCTCCTCCAACTCCTCTCTCGTCTTCTCTTCCACCTACTCCTGCCTGTTCTCCTCCGACTCCTCCCTTATCCTCTCCTTTTATTCATACTCCTCCCTCTTCCATCTTCTCCAATTCTTCCCTCGTCATCTCCTTTTATTCATACTCCTCCCTCTTCCTTCTCCTCCAACTCCTCCCTCGTCTTCTCTTCCACCTACTCTCGCCTGTTCTCCTCCAGTTCCTCCCTCGTCCTCTCCTTTTATTCATACTCCTCCCACTTTTTCCTTGTTCTCCACTTCCAACTCCTCCCTCATCGTCTCCTTCTACTCATACACTTCCCTCCCCCTTCTTTAGCTTCTCCTCCAATTCCTCCCTCTCCCTTCTCTTATTCTCCTTCACCTTCCAAAAAAACACTCTGAAGGGCAAAATACAGATTGCACTGGTAATCACTGCATTAATTACTGGAATAAAATAATAATAACAGTATTAATAATAATAATAATAATAATAATAATAATAATAATAATGACAACAATAATAATACTAATTCCAGTGAATTATGCAGTGAATACCAGTGCAATCTATTATTTGCCCTTCAGGGAGTCTTTTTGTTAAACTTTTTCCTCAGAGTTTCATACAGCTATAGGTGTATCAGCACTCCAAAGCACCTATAGCCCCCAGGAATGTGTAGCTCTGTCCTCACACCTTTTTTACCCTATTCTTATCCTGTCTTTTACATGTAGCCCCCTAACTTACATTGATTATCTGCTGGGCTGCTTTGCTCAGCTGTCTGCTGCTGTAAAAGCAGAGCTCAAAGAACAGCGCCTGCTAATTTAAAGTTCCTGAGATTACTCAGTGCTGTTTTATCAGGTGTGCTGCTTTATCAGATCGGAGCCTCTGTCGTGACAGCTCACCTTAAAAAGATCTAGGATTTGGAAAGATAATCCACATCACTTTGTCGTCCTCTGCTTGGCAGGACAGAATGCAGGCGGGCTGCACTGCTCACTCGTTTACCTGCCCGTAAGCAGGGGACATTCTAGGATTTATTTATTTTTTTACAATGGGAGGGCTTACTGTAAGAGGGGTCGTAAGTCATACAGAAAGGCCAACTTTATCATTTACCAATAATATGTTTTGAATCTGTGAGTGATAGGCTGCTGCAGTGTCCCTTGCCCTATCAGCTTTCAGCTGGGCCCAGTGTCCCTGTGTCCCTCTCTGTTTCACCTTCTTGTGGGCAGAGGGGCATAGTCTGCAGCCCTAGACAGTTACCTTCATATGCATCACAGAAACATAGTGCTGGGAATGATTTTAAAAAATGAAGATTAAATCACAGCATTGTCTTCAGTCTGTTATTGTGGGTGGAGTTCAGCTTTGTCCCCAGCTAGTGGCCTAGTGGACATTGCCCTGGCAAAGGCCTTGAGATCCTATTCGAGAAACTGCTTCTCCTTTAGTGCTGGTGAGGAGTGGCGCTAGCTTTCTAGCGTCTCTGCATTGTGAGGGCTGGCCCCGCCCATCGCTGCCCCGATTGGCAACGTGAGCTTCATTGCGACGCACCCTCAACGCCGTGAACTCGTTCTCCGCATCAATTGGATTTTTTTACGGTTATTTGAGCGTAAAGACTCACAGATGTTTGGCAAAATGAACTTTGCATGCAGAAGGTGAGGGTCGCACAGAGGAGAAAATAAGGTTACCTTATTTGTACCTGTGCCCCGCCCCTTGTTTTTTCCTATTGCTTGCAGTATTGTCTTGGGCGTACGCAACTGCTGATTGTAAAAAGCAGATGGCTGCATCCTGCATTCGCCTTGGTTTTTTATTCCCGCACCCCAACGCTGTGTTAAAATACATACATTAATAAAATTACAGCCAAAATAAAGAAACATGTTTGCGGTCAGCAGATTTCATCTTCCACTTTGGTCGAAATAAAGGAATCTTTCCAGAGACAGAAATAGTGGCGGTTGAATAATTAATGAAATTGAAAGTGTGAGGCCGGGCTGCCTTTAATCTCAGTGCCTCACAGCCTGGTGACCTTTCACGGGAAAGCCGATGTTGAATTGGGGGGGGGGGGGGGGGGCTGCCTGAGATGGGAGATCAGCTGATGTTCGGAGGAACTGCAGGTGAGCGAAACGGTACTGCCGTCCCTGTATGTGGAGCCCATGCTGCCAACATTGCCGTGATCAGCGCCGGGGGCACATGGGCTACCCCGAGGAGCCCACGCCCTGTCACCCCTCCCCCGGGTTCCTGTCTAATGCTGTGCAGTGTCAGCCAAGTTGCCTGGGGTCAAATGAAGGTTTTGTGGTAGGAGTGCAATTGCTCATCTCTGATCATACATCGATACCTTTATCCCGCAGATAAGTAATGCATTTAGAGAGCACAGATGGTCCGCTGGGGGAGGCTCGCTGTGCGGCCTGTGGCTGTGCTGCCCTTGGGCTCCGTATCATGAAAGCGGTAACCCACCGCTTTGAACTTTACTTATTTATTTCACTTTAACGGGGAATTTAGCAGCAGTGTTTTCTTGACCACCTGTGATTGATTTGCATTGTTGAGACTGTGGAAAATTGGCAGATTTGTGAGACGGCGACTGAAAGCTGAAGTAGTGTCAGTGTCGTTTAAAACCTGAACGTGCCCTCCTGACTGGTGCATGCGGGGCAACCCCCCCCCCGCTCCCACAGCTTGTTCCCAGCTGCCTACCACCTAGTGCCCATACCTCACCATGTCTCCCTGCACACTATATTTTTAACTAACTTCCTTTAGAATTAGGTAATTAACCCATGGCTAATTAACTCTTTGTAATTGCCTCACAGGCTTTTTTTAACACGTGTGAAATGAAACGTGGGCAGCATTAGCTTTGAAGTTCTCGTTGTCTCGGCCGCTTGGCTCTGCACTCTGTGTCCTGTTGGAAAGCGAGCATCCTTATTGTCACACACAACAGTTTGGCAGGTTACCTTTCATTGTGGCTGCTCATGTTTTATATTTCCGGCCCATTCTTCTCAAAAAATAGTTAAAATCCCAGATTTACAACATACTAATCTTAAAAAAAAAAAACATATTTCAGTTCCCTTGAAGGCTCTGTTAGGTTTTATAATGTTAATAGTGCAGGGCAGTACAATGGTTTCGGTGTGGGGTGGGGTGGGGGGTGTCACAGTCACTTCATGCCCCTTGAAGTATTCCCGAATTGCTGCTCTCCCTACTGCAGCAGTGCCCCACCTGCAGTCCTGTCAGAGCCACAGTTATTTTTGCTTCTCAGACTGATAGCTAGACCTGAACATCATTGATTTTACGGGAAGCATTGTCTGCTGACTGAGTGCCATCGACCTGAGCTGACTTTTTTTTGCCTCCTTAAGTAGGAGAGGAAGCAGAGTTGCCCTGCTGTTATATTAAGGGCTGATCAAGACATGGAGACAGACACACATAGCTCTAGAAAGATTAGATCCTTTATTTTTTCCATTTTTCAGAATTGAAAAGGGGGAAAATCATACTTATCGGAAGAGCAGGTACTTATTACTGTTGCTTTGAATTATGAATGAATTAGTGTGGACTAATGTCTAGTTTTTTATCATTTTTATATTTCTCGGAATATGGATTTTTGACAAAAAATACGATTTTAAGTGTCATGTTTAACTGCGGAGTTTCTAGTGCAGTTTTATCTGCTGGTTATTTGGGCGAAAAATGCGTGTCAGGCCAAGGAGGGGATGGTGACAGGTGGTGCACTGGTGAAAGATCTCAGTCTAACAACTGATGGGTGACAAAAATATTGATGGTCTTTGGAAAAAGGTAGCATTTTTGTGCATTAATAATTGTCCACTGAACATAGTGGTTTGCTTGTTGATAAGTGCATCTGTCTTGTAACATATCAACACCTTATCAACAGCATCCTGAACTCAACTCATTTTCTTTCGGATTGCATTGCAAGGGCTCTTTACTGATGTGGTGGTGCTGGTGGTGTGTAGGGGGTGTTGTGCTCGTCTCAGTGTCTTTCCAACATGGCTCTGAGCTTTAGGGGCAAGGCGAGAGTTCACACCTTGAGCGGTGCTAAGCCTGAGTTTCACACAGTGCATCCCATAGACAAAGCAAAACGCCAGGCATTCTGCAAGTGCCCAGCTGCGAGCCGCAAGGTTCTTCATGTTTATATAGGGAAGGATTCTGGGCCTTCATTTGTCTCAGTATGTTGGCTTTTTTTAATAATAATAACAAAATCATTTCATCTGCTTTGAATGACTGTGAGACCCCTGGGACTGGAAGTTGTCAGAGTTTGTTTGTTGGGTTTCTTTTTTTTGTTTTAGGAACAGGATCATTTTCTGTTATTAGTCATTAGAAGCAGAGGCTGGAAAATGTTTTCAACTCTCCATCACAAAGGCTTACTGTTCCTGTTTGGGTGGACTCCATGATTATGCTGAGAGCAGGAGGATGTACAATGTAAGCTTAAGGGGATGGAGACTTTTTTTTCTAGCTAGTCTGTATTGGTTGTGCTTTAAGATGTGCCTACTTACCTTTACCTTTTTAAAAATGTAAGCTGTCATTTTTATCCACAGCAACATACATTTTTGAGGAAGCAGGATCCCACAGTCCATTGAGCAACTTGGGGTTAAGGGCCCAATGGTGAAATCACTCTGACCCTGGAATTTGAACTGGTGACCCTCCAATCAAAAACACAGCATCCTAACTCGCTGAGCCACACGCCACCCCTACGCCTGGCTTGTGCATCCTCTTGGGAGGGGGGGGGGGGGGGGGGGGACAGTGATGGCCAAGCTCACATTGGCAGGAAGTATTATATTTTACAGCTGCTTCTTATTGAGGTCAGCCTCATGCATGCAGTGCATTTGTCCCATGCAGGAAGCCCCTTCCCCCAGGAAAAACACAGGTGCTGTACATCTCAGAGTGTTTCTCTTACCACTGAGGAAACGGAGCTTCAGGCCTCAGGCCGAGAGAGTCACATGACTGGCTATCCTATCATGCTCAATCCGCATTAAAAGTCTGTCAAGCTAATTTAGCCACATGTGCGGGAGCTTGGAAATTCCTCAATAATGACCCTTTGGCTTGTTTTCAGTAGTGTGCAAATTTTTGTTTGTTTTTTTTTTTTATTTGTGTCCTTTTTCACAGAAGGCATACAGTTTCATTGGAAGAAAATCAATGAGCTAGAGGCGGCTAATGCGCTAATAGGCTAGGCCTCTGTGTTGCGCTGTTCTGGGAAGCTTTCTGCATTTAATATTCACCATTCAAGGTTAAAGACCAGAGCAGAGTTATTGCTTTCCATCCAGTCACCTCCCTTAATCAATGCCACCTGCATCCCTTTAATAAAGCTATTGGCTCAGCATATCACTTGCTAACATGGGTCTCCTGTTGTTGAAGTGACTCTACACTGTCAGAAAAAAGGTAAAAATTTGTACCTTTGCTTGTCACTGGGGCTGTACCCTTGTAATTTTACCTTTTAAGGTACAGAAATGGACTCTGAGGAACATCCCAAAGGTATGGAGAATGTTCTCCAGAGTCCATTTCTGTACCGAAAATGGTACAATTACCAACAGCTAAGAGTACAATTGACAGACCCTTGAGGGTACACCCCCAGAGACAAGCAAAGGTTCAATTTTTTACCATTTTTTCTGAGATATGATATTTCAGATTAATTTTGAAGAGATTCTTGAAAGGGTCCCGTATATTTGTGCGTTTATGACCATATTTTTCCCCTGCAACATATATTTCTAGCAACCAGTGGGATAGTGTTAGTCATGAATGTGTACAGTAAAGCAATAGGCAGGCGACAGGAGTTAAAGGGAATGTTAAAGAGTGTGTTAGTGCAGCCGTTTGTTTCTCTGAATATTCCGTGAGCCTTTTTGTGTGACTTTAGAGTCCCCTTACACGGCACTTAAGTAAAGGAACATTACAGCGACTGTTTAACAGCACTAATGTTTTGCACAATTATGTAAATGGATCATACGAAGGTACAGCGTTCCCAAGACTTCACCATAATCACAGTCAGCCCTCTTTATTAATGCATGAACATAATTTGTTTTTTGCTGGATGTTTATTTAAAAGAAGCTCATGATGGGTCTGCAAAACAAGGTTGGAAGTGGAAGGTGATGGATTGCAACATATAGAATAATAACAGCAGATGATATTTTATTGCTTAATAAGTATTGCACTTAAGTACCTAATTTGATGTGTGTTGTCTGACTAATTCAATCTTACACATGCATAAAACGTGTTCTTCATAGAGCGAGTCACGTTGTCGAGATGCTCCTGAGTACTTTGAATTGTGAAGCCAACCCCCATATGCTATGAAGCAGTGCTTAACCTTGTAACATTCTCTCTCTTCTGCTTTATTCTCATAGGCCTGGGTGCAATGAACACCTCATGTAGGCATCAGCATGGAAAGCTGTGAGTCTCCTGTGATTTCTGGGACAGACGATGGGCTCGCCCTCTCCACATCCCAGCAGCAACAGTGCCCTTCGCAGCCTTGGAACAGTCTCTCTAACGTGCAGGTCCCTCCTGGCAGCCAGACCCCTTCCCTGGAACCCCTGTCCCTCTCTGCCCCATACCCCTCCAAGGTCCAAGGTCTCAGCATACCCCACAAGAGTCTGAAGGAGCAGCAGCAGTCCCAAAGTCCACCTGTGCTATCAGCCTCTAGCATAGTTTCAGCGATAAGGCATCAACAGTCTGGAAACTTGGGGCTGCAAGAGGAGGACGAAGGGGTTGGCTGTGGAGAAGAGGAGGATGAGGAGCTGGATGACTTGGATGAAATGGAGATAGATGGCTGTTTCCCAAGTCTGCTGCCCATCGATCCTGAGGAAGGAGCCATGCCGACTCTTGTGCGCCAACGGCAGGTGCAACGTAGAGGCATGGCAGAGAGTGGGAGTGAGGAGGAGGAGGAGGGAGAGGAGAGCAGCGATGTGGAGAACTTAGCTGGGGAGATTGTCTACCAGCCTGACGGCTCGGCCTATGTCGTGGAGAGTCTTAGTCAGCTCATCCAAAGTGATGGGGGTGCAGTGTCGAGTCTGCTCCCTGCAAACTCCCTGCCTGGGACAGGGAAGCTGGGGGAGGCCGCTGGGACCTCTCCCTCGGTCTACCCACAGATCATCAACACGTTCCACATAGCCTCATCTTTCGCCAAGTGGTTCGGTCCCTCAGACCAAGGATTCCCCAGTACCTCAACCCTGGCCGGCCTGAGCCCCGTCCTGCACAGTTTCCGCGTCTTTGACGTGCGGCACAAAAATAACAAGGATTACCTGAACAGCGACGGTTCGGCCAAGAAGTCCTGCGTGTCCAAAGATGTTCCCAACAATGTGGATTTCTCCAAATTCGACGGGCTGGCCCTATATGGCAAAGGGAAACCCATCCTCATGTGTTTCCTCTGCAAGCTCTCGTTCGGCTACGCGCGCTCCTTCGTCACGCATGCTGTGCATGACCACCGCATGACGCTTAACGAGGACGAGCGGCAGCTCCTGGGCCACAAGCATGCCTCGGCCATCATCCAGGGCATCGGGAAGGACAAGGAGCCCCTCATCAGCTTCCTGGAACCAAAAAACCGAAGCTCGCCCTCGCCGCCCACGCTGATGCCCCTCAGCTCAGGCCAGAGTTTCTATGGCACGTTCAGTGGGGTCCACTTAGACCCAGGGAGCAACGGCAGAGGGAGTGAGGCTCTCCTCAGCAAGGACTCTGATTTAGGCCTCAAGCAGTCCCCACTGGGGCCTCTCCTGACACTGGGAGCACTGGGAAGCCCAAAGTCGTCTTCTCGCACTTCAACTTCAGACCCTGCCAAAGACTCCAGTGCGCAGCCTCCGCAGTCAGGAAGAGCAGACGGGCTTGCTGGGAGAGATGGCACACCCAGGGGCGGAGACAGGGAGCGGGACTCTGGGGAGGGCAGAGGACTCGTGAGGAGCGTGGAAGCGGTCTCAGGGGGGGAGGAAGTGTCATTAGAAGAGGGAGAAGATGAGGAAGGGGAAGAAGGCACTTCCAAGGCCTGTGGCAGCAGTGGTAGTGTTGGTGGAGAAGGGGGGAGACCAGCTGTGTCAAACCAAAGTGTTTCCAAATCTCTTTTATTAATGCCTAGTAGCTCTCTCCAGCCTTCTGGCCGCTGTCCTGCAGCCAGCCCCATGCATGCGGGCAGAGCCGCTGCCTCCACCTCCTCCTCTGACAGGACATCGGAAGGCGGGGTTTCAGCAGACGACGGAGGGAGGATCTCTGAGCCACCCTTCAGCTTTAACTGCCAGGGGGCCTCTCTGCCCATGCCAGGGGCGGCCACAACCGGCCGAGGGGGCAAAGATGACGTGCCGGCGTGCTCGCCGGGTAGCGCCTCCCCCCCTCTACCCCCCCACGCTGCCTCAGACGAAAGTGCCAATCAAGACAGTGCCACAGCTCCTGAACCAAATCATAGCCCAGCTGAGGGGGAGGAGGATAGCGGGGCTCTGCTGCACCATCACCACCTCCACCACCACCATCACCACCACCTCCATCCCTCCCCCCATGGACACGGCCATTCGCACCCTCACCCTGGGATGCCGTGCGACCTGACTGGGGTAGGGGAGTGCCCTCAGAACCACGGGGCCGGAGGCAGTGGCGTCGAATGCCCCAAGTGTGACACCGTGCTGGGCTCTTCCCGCTCCCTGGGCGGCCACATGACCATGATGCACTCCAGGAACTCGTGCAAGACGCTCAAGTGTCCCAAGTGCAACTGGCACTACAAGTACCAGCAGACGCTGGAGGCACACATGAAGGAGAAGCACCCGGACTCGGGGGGCTCCTGCATGTACTGCAGCACCGGGCAGAGCCACCCACGGCTAGCGCGAGGCGAGAGCTACACCTGTGGCTACAAGCCCTTCCGTTGCGAGGTCTGCAACTACTCCACCACCACCAAGGGCAACCTGAGCATCCATATGCAGTCAGACAAGCACCTCAACAACATGCAGACATTGCAGAACGGTGGTTCCGTCCCTGCCTCTGGCGAGCAGGTGTTTGGCCACACACCCGGGGGCGTGGTGCCCATGCCCCCAGCTGCACAGCCTCCTGTCCATCCACACCACCCGGCCCAATCAGCCGGGCACGTGGGCGGGGCCTGTGGTGCGCCCTCCCCCACCAAGCCAAAAAGCAAGCCCATGTGGCGCTGCGAGGTGTGCGACTACGAGACCAACGTGGCGCGCAACCTGCGCATCCACATGACCAGCGAGAAGCACATGCACAACGTCATGCTGCTGCAGCAGAACGTGGCGCAGATACAGCATGGCCGCCTGGGCCTGGGGGGGCTGCCCTCCCCCTCTGAGGCCGAGCTCTACCAGTACTACCTGTCCCAAAACATGAACCTGCCCCCTGGCCTCAAGATGGACCCGTCTGGGGCCGATGCCCAGTTCCTGCTCAGCGGCTTTCACCTGGACCCCAGCATGGTGGCCCTGGGCCCCTCGCTTGGTGAGATCCCATTTCCGGGGGCCCCGTCGCTTGGCCATGGGAGCAATCCAACATTCTCTCACACTCCCAGAAAAGCCTGACTCCAGTTCAGGGGGAGTTCATACCGTCGTCAACTCCCTGTATTCAAACAGAGCCCAACTGTCTGAGATTTAGATGAACAAAAGCCTAAAACAGTAAAATGGTAAACTGCGTTCCCAGTTCGAGTGGAATTTCCCGTCTCCTCATCTAGTGCAGCGGGTTTAGTCGCATGCTATTAGAGGAGTAACATTAATGCCATACCCCAGCCCATGTTAAAAGGATCAGCTGGGCTTCGCCAGGCGTCCCTCACTCCAAGGTCCGCTTCACTTGGCGGGCATTAGGAAGTAAAAGGTTAATGAGTCAGGAACACATGGGCACTCGCCCCCACCCCCCCCATTTTGTTGCTCCGCCCCCTTCTCTGCCTCTCGGCCTGAGTCTCAGCCCTCGATCTATGAGCTGCCTCGGGGTACACCTGCCCTGCTGAACCCAGCACGGTTTTCTTTTGTAGCCAGCAGTGGGCAGGCAGAGAGAGAGAGAGAGAGAGAGAGAGGGATGGGTGCAGTGAATAAGAGCCACCCCCGTCAACCCGGGGCCTTCACAAAGCAAATAGGTCAATCCTTACCCCCGCTGGCTCTCTTTCACAGGATCTGTTCATTCAGCTTCTTTGACTGCGTGACAAGTCACTGTAGACCTTCCTCAGTCCGAGTGCAGTTCTGTCTTTGTCTGGGACTGCGGGGGTACAAGCTGTTAAAGTGCCCATATGTCAGCTTGTTTCTCAGTGTATATTGGGGCCCTGGCATTAGTAACGATTTTGTCACGTTCAGTAATAATATAGATCTGATTCCTTCCTTAGATCAGCTTTTCCCAATCCGGTCCTCAGGGACCCACAGACAGTCCATGTTTTTGCTCCCTTTCAGCTCCTGGTTAGGGTGACCAGATAATCCATGTCAGGGAGGACACTTTGGGTTACTTCGGGGTTCACAAACTACTTTAAAACTGAAAAGCTCCTGTGTTTGGTTGAATAGTTCAGTTCTTCTTGTGCTTTGACTGGTTTGTTTCATAGAATGAAAGACTCATCCAGCTGTTTCACATTAACATAAGTGACACATGCATGATTATAGGAGACTGACCAATCAGCACACAGCAAGAACTCAGTGCTAATGTGAAACTCAGGTCCCTTTAATTGAAATGACAGTTCACAAATTTGGCCCTAGCTCAAAGTGTCCACCCTGACATGGATTATCTGGTCACTCTACTAACCAGGAGCTGAGGGGGAGCAAAAACATGGACTGTTTTGAGGGTCCCTGAGGACTGGGTCGGGAATCACTGCCTTAGATTATACTGGCCAGTTTGTCTTTAACCAGCCACGGTCCTCTGACAACTGCCTAAATCCAGGTCATGCACTTTGCATGTTTAGAATATAATGGCAGCGTTAATCATTCGTGTTAAAACACTGATTAGAATAGCCTGGGCTTGAAAGGAGTGGTTCAGTTAGGCTCATTGCTGTTAAACTCTTTAAATACAGTACGTAAATCTCTCTGTCCGGGTGTCCTTGCTCTCCATTCAGTCGCATTTGTGTTTTATAGTTGTTTTATGGATTTTCTTTTAGATTAAGCTCGACTGACCTGAATGTAATGACGATCCTTAAACTTCCTGGCAAAACATGAGCAAAGGGCTCCGCAGAGTGGAAACAGATCCGCAAGCGTTCTTTAAATGTTTTTTTATTATTATTCTTTATTGTTCACTTTTATTAGCCCAGCCCTTATTCAAGTTTACATCTTTAAGAAGTCCATTTGTACAGCAGGACATTGTTTCTGATCTCAGAGAGGTCCTCTCGGCTCTAATAACCTGGGTAATGGAGAAAAGCATGACTGTAGCTTTCATATGACGGCAGTAAAGAAATGGCTGGTGGAGTTAATTTAATGTAAAGACGGCCTGGGTCAGTCACTGCTCGCAGTCTGGGGAGTGATAGATTAAGTATCAGGAAGCTATGGGCTAGCAATGAAAAAAAAAAAAAAAACTCAAGGCATTTCTCCAATTTTATTTAGTAGGTTTTTATTTGAGTCATGCTTTTCTGATTTGGAATTAAGTAGTGTTTTTTCTATTTGTTTTCTGGCTTTAGAGAGCCGCTCACTGCACCTTGACTCGTTCTGTCTATAGTGATTTACTGGAAGTGTCCTGAAGGATGAAGTTGTTGTTCCTTATAAGGTGGCTGATTGGGATGAGTTTAGTTTGGGATTACTCTCTCCATTTGCTGGAGAAGCTGGTCGCTGGGGCCCTGGGCTCCTGGAGATGATTTAGGGTAGGATTGCAGAAGTGCTTCAGCCGGACTCAGGCTACATTATATTCCCATCTTAAGGTGCTTGTCCCTCTCTGAACTTTCTGGGTATTCTGATTTGTGCTGTGCCCAAGGTGTGGACTTCCAGTGCTTAGAACCATACTTATAGTACTCATTCAACAACTTACTTCTGTTATTTTAAGGCAGGGGTGGGGAACCTGATCCTTGGATGGCCAGTGTGGTTGCGGGTTTTTGGAATGACACCTCAATCAGCCAATAATGGTGGGTCCCCAGGACTGGGGTTGAGAATCACTGCTTTATTATTGGCTGATTGAAAGGTCATTCCAAGAACCCGCACCCACACCGCCCCCCATGGAACAGGTTCCTTGTTTTAATGGATTAATGAAAAATGAGCGGGACTGATAAGACTTGTAGGTGAATTTGGAATTTCTTGTGAAAATAATGGCGTCTCTGCATCAATAGGTGGGGACATACCCATGGACGTGCGACTGGCCGGTGGCCCCCTGGTGTCTGAGGAGCTGATGACCCTGGGGGAGAGCTTGTCGCAGACCAGCGACCCCTCCCTCAAGCTCTTCCAGTGCGCCGTGTGCAACCGCTTCTCCACGGACAACCTGGACGTGCTGGGCCTGCACATGGGCACAGAGCGCATGCTGCCCGAGGACGAGTGGCGGGCTACAGTGGCCGACTCGCACCAGTGCAAGCTGTGCCGCTATACCACGCAGCTCAAGGCCAACTTCCAGCTGCACTGCAAGACCGACAAGCACGTGCAGAAGTACCAGCTGGTGGCGCACATCAAGGAGGGCGGCAAGGGCAACGAGTGGCGCCTCAAGTGTGTCGCCATCGGCAACCCAGTGCACCTCAAGTGCAATGCCTGCGACTACTACACCAACAGCCTGGAGAAGCTGCGGCTGCACACTGTCAGCTCCCGGCACGAGGCCAGCCTCAAGCTCTACAAGGTAAGTCTTCCTTGGGGGAGGGGGCGTGCACTAATATCACCGGATGGTTTCCCCCAGGAGTCTCTGGAGTTACTTGAACCAAAGTGATCAGAATCTCTCAACTGAATCTTGCAGCTTCTGCTCCAAAGACTTAAATGGCGTTCATTAATGCAGGTGACAGTGCGCATCACCTTGCAGTGAGATGACAATCATTTACTTTACTTTCACTGTAGGGATGAATCTCAATACAAGAATGCAAAGATTATACCTGTAGTCTTGCAAGTTTGCTTTCCAAGAATGAACTTGGGGCACAATGAATCGTGGGATTAGTCTCCTTTTGCAAGGATGTAATCAATGTATCCTTGATATTTGGGGTGGATCAAGACCAACATCCCGGGATTTTTACCGTTCTCTGTACTTTTGTTCTTGAGTATTGGAACTGGTCTTCAGCAATAGATGATGACATAAAACGGGCACGCAAGAACACAAGTATGGTCAAATACGCATATTGAGAAACACCCCAGGTGTTTAACTGACCATCAGAGGCTCATTTTCTTTGAATGCAGAGAAAAGGACAGAATTGTTCTGCACAGTTGTATTGATCCGTGCTGAACTTGTTCTTTCATCTTTCCTTCGTGTCACTCTGCAATGGCCGCTGGATGAACGGTCCGTAATTCTGCAAGGCGTGTCCCTCTTGTCTTCACGTTCCTGTCCCCTGTTGGCACATGTGCGAGGCCACAGGTCACACCCGTGAGTCTCGCTCGCTCGCTCTCTTGAAGCCCTGCAAAGTGTCTTAATGGCACAAACTCAATCTGCACAAAGTAAACATCACAGCTCGGTGCTGATTCTTCTTATGATAACCATCCCAAGGTGATAGGCCTTATTCCTGGTCCTATCCTTATTTGTCCTGCAGAAATTGAATAAAACGGCATGATGGGAAAAAACCCTGTCAATTGCGGTTGGAGCTTGCTGATTCAGCATCGTGCTTCTATGAGGCCTGGGCTTCCCGTATTCCATCGGTTTTACCACGTCTGTCACTTCTGCTCCTTGTGCCAAAAGACACCTGCATTTACAGTCAGAATATGTTCTTTAAATGCGGCGTGTGAGACTTCAGTCCCAGTTCATCCATTAGGCACGAGCAGAATAACTCCGCGTCGAGCGGTAAGGTCGGCACATCGCCCCCATGGTCGAAGGAGAGAACGCTCTAATCGTCACGGCGACTCAAGCTCAGACACGCTGTCAGGATATTTACAAATACCACAAGGTTTAAAATATGTAAGACAATTCTTGTAGCGTGGTCGACACCCTCCTGGGGGTGCCTGGGGTGCTGGGCTCCCCATCCGTCTGGGGACCCAAGGTGCCTGCCTGGGAACGCCAATGGTCCCACCCCCTAGACAGTACCACCTGCACGATACATCGCTCCATTTCATCTCTGACCCAGATACGTTCCGCTGTCATCCCGTCTGTTCGCCCGGTCACCCTCTGAAAAAGATATGGTTTAGTCTTAGTCTGTGTTAGGCAGCGCTGCCAGTGAAGCAGGGTGACTGATTCCTTATCAGGACTTCTGGCCCCCTGTGTACTTACTGCTTGGACGAGCCTGAAAAAGCAGCTAAGGGAGCCATAGAAATGCAAGAAGTATGATAACGATGCATTTGGAGGGAGCGCGGTCCCGGCATCAGGAAGCAGTTATGGCCACATCAGGCAGGCATGTACCAAACAAAAATTCTCACAACATGACGACCCGCAAGTGTGATTAATGGATGATAAGTACATGGTCCTCAGACCTACTACAGCGCTGGCCCACCACTGAACAACCTAATGGGCCTGTTGTCATGCTGGATTTATGGGATGGCATGGGTGGCCTGACAGAACACAATGTCCACGAGATGCAGATTGATGATATACTTCGCCTCACTCCGAATATATTTATTTATTCTAACCAAAAAGAAATTTGATGCAAATTGCTACTTTTTAACCTTTGGGGAAGGGATTATATGGTGAGGTCAGCATGTGTAACGCGTAAGATGTGGAAGCTCTGTGGACGTTTCACCCCAATCGCACTGGTTTTCATTAAGCAGAGCCTCCGCGTGCCGGTCTGCAGACCAGACGTACCCTCTAATTACTGGAATTAAACGTGGGGTTTAAACTAGGGGGTTAAGCTGGGTAGCATAATTTGAGAGCTCATGTTAGGGTTCTCTAAAAATATCCCTGCTGCGTATGTCAAAATAAAAGCATGTACAGTGGGCTGACTTTCAGCTACCAGCCGGCTGAGACTGAGCCTGCCTGCACATCCGCTTCCATTCTGAGGTAGGGTGTTTCTACACAGCTGTGGTGACCGGGGGGGTGTCCCCATGCACCTTCCGGTACATTGCCCAATGGATCATTTTGACCTTCCTCCTCCTTGAAGGACTGCTCCCTCCAGACATATTTGCAGTAACGCTCACCTCCCTCTTTGTGTCGATATATAGTTCACTTGATATGTTTGTTTATTTTTGTAAGCGTACACTTTTATAGTGGCATACATTTTTTTGAAAAAGTAGAGTCAGATGGTCCCTAGAGCAGGGGGGTGAAGGTGAAATCGTTTTGCTGACCCTTGGGATAAGAACCCACAACCTTCTGACAGCATCCTAACCCACTGAGCCATCCCACACGTATACGTCGGTCAGCTTCATTATTGGTCGTGATTTTGTCAGGGCTCTTCCTAGTGAGGTCATTTTACTGGTAATATTGGTCCTCAAAGCAGACCATGCATGTTGTAGGTGGGTGGCCCACCCACCGGTAACCTTTGCCCAACCTTTTTGGATGGATGGAATAGATCAGGTCTTAACTGCTCTGCCCAGGAATGAGGTTGAGGGCAGTGGGCCAAGCCTCTGATCCCAGGCAGGGCAGCGGGAGGAGAAACTCCAAAGGCCGGCCGCCTACCTTCTGTGTCTTTGGGACCGGTGCGGTCTGCAGTAATTGAGATTGATTGGATGTTATTTTTCTTCTTGCAAATGTACTCCATTAGCTTGGCACATGCATAATCAGTTTAAAGTGCAGTTAACTGAATGTAATCATGGTCTTCGGTGTCTGCTCGCGCTAAATCCTCTCCAGATGCCGGCCGGCGCAGGCCAGTGAGCGAGTGCCGAGGCTACGAGCCTCCATGACACGTACGCAGAGAATCGCACGCACCGTCCAGGCCTCTGCAAGGAGGCCTCTCGCCGCACTTAGCAAATCGGGCCTGCCTAGCTACTCGCTGCAGACTGTCAATAATATATCCATAGTGTTTCCCCAAAATGCCAACGTAGGGAGTGAAGTGCATTCTGGGAAGCAGCTGAACACTCTGCTGAAGCAACACACAGCCCCCAGTTCGGTTCCCCACTTGCAGCCCTGTCTCCTTGATGACCTTTCTTCAGGATGGATTTCTTTTTAAACACAGCTCAGGAATGAACTTTCTTTTCATTGTTTCAAGTGTCGACAAACGACCGTCGCGAGCCGTTCTGTTATTGCCCAAGATGATTACCGCTGATGCTGCTTCCTTCTGGTGCTCATCATTACAAAGGCTAATGATACTTGAGCATAACAAATAAATAGCTTCTCTGATGCCTCCAATAAGATTGTTTTTATTATCAAATAAAATCTGAGTGTAATCTCAGGTTATAGTCATGGGGGAACATTTAAGATGCGGTGCGGATCTCTCAGATGGCTATTTTCCTCCGCCCGCTTACATCATCCTTGAACAGAGGAGGCGAGGAGCCAGGGCCCCACCCACTCCACAATGACACACCCCCCAGACATCAATTAGGAAAGTGAGGGATGGGAGGGGGGCGGCGGGGGATCCAAGGGAGAGATGGCTTGTTCCGACAGAGGACAAAGATACCAGACTAATTATCATGGCTGGCCTGCGATTGTTCGGTAATAGTGTTCAGTGGAAAAAAAAAAGTAGGTGCTTCATTTCCAGGAAGAGCAAGCGTGTGATTTACGGGTACACTGGGCTAATGAAGTGCCCGCTGCAGACTCACCGGTGCTGCCACTCAGACAGCCTGTGCTCTCCTCAGTGCTGCGGCACTGCCCTTTACGGCCCATGGCTGTCACTCTGGCGTACGTTTAATCGCTCTCCCCGCACAATGTTATCCCCATTCATTCTGGATAAGGGCTGGGCCGCTATGACCTGGTTATACTCCTGCCCTGGATAGCAGCCCCCCCCCCCACACCGTGAGACAGATACCTTCAGAATCATCCCTGTTGTTTGGGAACTGTGGCGATAGGTGGGGAACACTAGGGGAATGACAGACATTTGCTGCATGATTGGTCAGAAGCACTGTCAGTCTGCAGGTGAAGGTGGAGCTTAAGGCTACTTCCTGTGTGTCGTTTTCAGGAACGTCCACTGGCTGTTTTCTTAGCCTGTACTGTGGGCCAGTCTGCTCTCTCCCAGGCTAACCAATGCGCCACAGGCCAGCTGAGTGTCCCGGCGCTCCTTTGGGATGGGTTTGGTGTCCTGCGGTTCATTGTGCTAATGACTGTTTATTTGGATGTTCCTGCAGCCAGCAGGAAGCCAGCATAGAGCGAGCGGGCAATTCTGCCTGCTCCTGGGGGCGGGTCAGCACAGCGCTGATCCTATTATCTGCTGCCTGATCAGCAGAAAGGAGGCGAATGGTGGCTGCGGGGGGTGGGGCCCGCACGCTGGGCGCCTCAGCGTGTGGGGGACCGTCAGGCAGGAAGCCTCACACATTTAACCTCTTTGTCTTTCTCTTTATTTCTTTGACTTACTCTCCAGCAGTCCTTCAGAATAACATACAAACAGCCATCGTAGACCAACATGGTAGTCTGGCGTTGAGGCTGAATGTGTGTATTTCAGCCGGTGTGATCTTTCCTTACCTGCATTTCATCTCCCTCCCTTCTCTCACTCTTCCTCTCTTTATTTAATCGTCACACTTCACAGCCGTGGGTCTGATTCACCTATGTGGCTTTAGGCCATAAAGACCATAATGAGAGATAAGCCCGGCAGCGCAGGGCTAGGATGAGCATGCTGGTGTATCTTATCACTGTCTCTCCCATGCAACTGAAAGGTTTCTTCTTTTGCTTGATAAGAAGGTGAATCGACCTCAATGCTGCACGTGCACAGGCAGACGAGACGGTCTTTCCATGCGGAAGCCGTGCCTGTCTAGTAAAGATATGGCGCACACCCTTGCTGCACGTCCCATTTTCTGTGTTCCTCTGTAATCTGGGATCCGTGCTCCTGTCTTCTACAGGCTCGTTAGAGTTGAAGCATTTTCATTTCCAGTTTTTCCCACATGGCCAATTTGGGTTTTCCTATTTTGGCTGTTTTTTTTTTTTTTTAAATATAAATTCCCTCTGGAAAAATCAACTATGAAGCTCTTTGTGGCAAACTAGCCTGTGAAAATGTTGAAAATGTACTACACTAAATCAAATTCGATTTATTGATTTATTGCTGGAACAGGACCGTAAGGCCTCCCGAGAGACTTAGGGTTGCCTATTGGTAGGTGTCTGCCCTTTGGTGATCCATCTCCCAGGCTCCCTGCAAACCTAAGCCCAGGGGGACGGAGAGTAAAGCAGGGTGGCTTGCTATCTCTCTATCAGCAGGGCAGATTAACGGCCTGAGAATAGGCAGAGCAGCAGGAGGCTGCGCTCGGCTCTCCTGGGGTAGCAGTGCAGCAGAGGGGGGCCCGGTGGGAGCGTGGGGGCCCTGGATCTCCTGCAGGGAGGTGAACACGGGGCCGTGCGCTTGTGTTTGCGTTAGGGCCACTGAAGAGCGTCCCGAGAGCGATAAATCCAGGCAGGCAGATGGAATGTGGCCGTCAGCCGTAATTGTGGAGGTTGCGTGGCTTGGCACGTAGCGCATGCGTCTGCGGGGTCTTGCGGGTCATAGACCACTGCTGTTCCTTAAGAGGCAGTGCTGTAAAGAATAGTCATTTCAACTTGTCTCTGCATGCATTACTCGGCATTTTTTAATATCGAACCGGTCTCCTTACGCTGGAAGGTCAGTGCATAGGATGCCTTTCTTGCGAGAAGTAGCTATTGTCTGCTGTTTTCCTTTTTGTTGTGGGTACACTGACTAGAGGACAGGTGAAAGTATCGAAGGCTGTGTTCTTTGACTCTAGATGACTTTTGGCATAGGGGTACCTTCTCTCTCAAACCCAGGCAGCTCTAAAACACGCAGACTAGTCCAATGCCACACCTTGAATAGTTTGAACTCCCAGCAGGGGGAGTTTTCAGGACATTTTCTCTTGGGGGGGAAAAAAGACACCCCCCACCACCCCATAGCAATGGAAAGTCGTCAGATCATCTTATTTTTTGCCTAATTGCCAGCTGCTGCAGTCCAGTGGCGAGGACTGGGAACAGTAAATCAGGCCGCGTTCTGAGCGGCGATGTTTTCTCCAGATGTAGTCTGAAGATTTCATCCTTTTGTAATTACCCAGTGAAGCCCAGGGTGTCATCTGGTTTTTATTGGGGGGGGGGGCTTGGGGGGGGAAATCATTTTACACTGTGTTTTCTCATCATGGCCTTATTCTGGTGTATGAAAAAAAATCTAAAGTAAAAAAGGGTATAAAATAAGGAAGGCAGAGGAGAACTCTGTGTGAACTCCTGCACAGAGACACACGCTTATTGATCACGAAGGGAAGAGAGGCTCATTTTATTCACAGGTAATCAAAGCAACCTGGTTAGGAAGAGAGAAGGAATAAAAGGGTTTTAGTCAGATTCCTGATGTGCGTTCCCCAGATCGGCCTTCAGTTAGTCTCCCAGCCTGTTTTCCAGATCAGTGCATGGACAAGTTCCATTCCTCCGTCATTCCCGTACCTGTGTTCCACTTCATCCCGTCATCTGTTTACCTCGGTGCGTTACAGAAAAGAGGCACCAATGTTCACTTTATAGCTGGCTGGGAGAGCTCCTGACAGCTTGTAACACAACATTCACAAGATGATCTTACAATATAGGACACTGCAACCGATGTCGTAAGTTACGTAAGGTGTACAAATGCCTAAACATCCGAATCAACATACAGTACACCTCTTTTTTGATATTTGTGCTCATTTTTTGGTACTGTGGGGAAATACTATTTGATACAAGTAGTTATAAAGCACTTTCCAGATGGTGGGTTTGATTTATAGAACCACAAGTGAACCACAATGCCCTGTGCCCAGGCTGCAGATGTACCTAGACTGAGTATCTTCTGGAGCGCCAAAAAACACTCCATCTGTTTAAGTCCTATTGCTGAAAATATCTCCTACGTTTTTATGTGCTCCTCCTTGAATTTTCAAAGCCCTTTCATGACAACATCACATTCAGTAAGTAGCAACAAACAGCAGAGGTACTCAATTTGATAAATGGTTTGGAATTGGACCTTGGACCTTCCTTTCAGAAAGGTTATCTAAGTCGTGACATTGGAATGTTCCTGATTTATATCACTGCGGTCGGACGAGTCCTGTTTTTTTTTCCATAAGAAAACTCAGCCACAAGTATAGTCTAAACTCCTCTATATTCTTTGGTCGTTAAATTTCTACTGTAGGAGAGGGTCTCCCGTCTAGTATGCAAATGTTAATTTAAATTATTATTATGCTAAATTAACCACTGCAAGCCCCTAGACTGAGCTGTGCAGGATATTGGCTGGGGGTACAGAGGAGCATCTCCATATGAATTCATAAGCAGCTGCTCCCCAGGGGTCTGGATTTCCACGTTCTCAGAAGCAAAAGCCTTGTTCTTTATCAGCGCTCCTAGTGCTCTGATGTCCCTAGTCGTTGTCTCTGACATCACCGGGCAGATAAATTATAGAGTAGCTTTGAATGTAGCATCACATGAAATGGTCTCTGCACGTTGCCGGCTAATATTCAACAGCCTTTATCCACCATCTTCAATTAGGATCCTATTATGTTTCTCTTAGTCTTGACTGTAAAGTCTTTTGTTCCTGAGTGCTCTGAACAGGAACCCTATGTCATGTTTATTTCCTTTTCTGAGTGAGATATACTGGCCTTTCATTTTCATATGCAAGCCTGGCCTGTTCAGTGGAGATCTTTCATTCCCTGTTGCTGGAATAGTAGCTTTGAAATTGACGAAATAATGAAATGTCAGAAGACTGCAGTTTATGGAATATCAAATAGAATGAAGGGGCACTGTAAGGATTATGAGCTGAGTTATAGCATATGTCTGTGTACATTACATATCCCAAAAATCGATCATATAAAGGCATTCATTCAGCACTTCAATTTCCTGTTGGAAATGCCACTTTTCATTTTATCTCTTCCTTTTGAGTCTGATTTTTACTTATTAAGTTGTCGATTCAGGCCATTCTGCTGTATTCCCAGTTCTGTTTGAAGGTGCCTCTGCTTTGACCAATACACCACCGGGGCGGGGGGTGGGGGGACAAATCAGAATACAGCAATGGCAGTGTTCCAGTCCCCATGTGGAGTGAACTATTCTGAAATGTGTTTTAATGGAATGTTTTGTGTTTTTATTTTCTGATTATATGGCATGCATTTCCATGATTATTTCTAACATTCCAAAGTTGTTACAAGAAAGCTAGGGGGCTCGTCCCATCTCTGTCCCAGAATGCACCATATTCCCAACATACAACTTAACTTTCAAATCATTAAACATGATGAAGCCATGATGAAGTCGGAGTTTTATGTTCCAAGCAGAATCTGACATCTCTGATTAGCAGAAACAGCCATCAGGCCGTGGTTAGGAAGGGTGAATAGGAAAAGCCATTAAGTGCCAATCACAGCATCGATCGCCAGTCCCAACCCCCCCCGCCCCCCCCCAACTGCCAAGTACTTCTGATTCCCTCAGTGCGGCATCCTTAAGCTTTAGACATAGGTTTTAGGATTTAAAGATATACTGCCAACCGTGCCATATAAAACCACACACTGACAAGCTAAGGAGAACCTTTACCATAGCGCACAGCACAAGAACTATGCTACATGTGGAAGTGCTGTTTACATGTACAGAAAGTCCATGTGTTCAGGTGGGGGGGGCGGTGTGTGGGTCAGTGCTTGTGATCGGTAGGTTGCTGGTTCAAATCCCAGGGTCAGCAGACTGATTTCAGCATTTCGGCCCTGATTGCACCAGGGGCTTTTCTCAAAAATGTGTCACTTTGGGTAAAAGTATCTGCTAAATAAAAATGTGATTGTGTCCAGTGGGCTGGCTCACAGTACTGTAAGGAGATTGAAGACTGAGAGTGTAATGACACAGGAGGCGCAGCAGTGACCTTCGCTCTGACACTGAATGGGAGGTGAGCAAACTGCATTGGGACTGTGGGCCAGCTGCAGAACTGAATTTCACTTCTGCCTTCACATGCACAGACATCTCACACTGCTTGTCCACTGGGCCGCACAGCAGGAAGGAGACAGAGCCGGTTGATAGATCTGGCCTGGCGTCTTTGCACTCCATGAGAGTCTTTAGGTCTGTTCAGTGCATTGTTGTTGAGGGTGGGAGGAATCTCTAGCCAGTGTTGATTATTCTGGTAGATGAAAGTAAAATGTGTAATTTTGCATCTGCGTCATCTCAGCAGTTATGTGGGCCATTTGTTTAATCTGAACTAATGATGTGTATTTGAGTGATATGAATGCCCCATCTTTATCTGTCTTTATCAGGTGTCATTAGGTAATTAGCATATAGCCCACAGCTAAGCGAGGCTAAACGGCAGCGACCTAAGCTGTACAGCAGTGTGCTGGTGCAAAGCCGTGTGTACAGTTTCTAAAGTAACAAAGTAACAGAACCATGACTAGAGAATTTTACCAGAATTTTCCAGCTCCTGTTTTCCAGTTGGCTGGGGGGACAGCTGTATGGCCCCTAAAGGGCATGGCCTTAAAGGGGGGGGATGTACTTTGCAGCGCAGCCTACACCAGCCTTTAGGCACCAACTCCACTGAGCTGCTTATCTAGCTGCGGGGTTCCTGTGCTCTCCGTTCTGTGTCTGGGATGCTGTCTAACCACCTCCCTCCCCTTTAACGTGAGCAGCCGCGGCCTAGACTGCTGCTGTTTGCTGACCCCTGTGGGAGGGAGCCCAGTGTGGGGGGAGGAGATTCCTGCTTTTGTCATAAATATAGCTGAATACACAAGAGATCCATCATAAGGACAAGCTGTTTGCAGAAGGACAGGTCAATCTGTGTGGGAGATCACTAGTTAACGCTGCTTTCATTCCTTTTGATTTTGCCGATTGCATAGCACGTGCATACTGTGCACTGTAGCTCGGTTAGTTTGGTCTAGTTCAATGACTAACGTGTAGCCATTCGCCTTGTCGGAGCATTTTCAACAAAATTACAACATGAGTTTAGAGACCACCTCTATACATACGCAGTGGTACAATGGTGTTTAGGGTGTCCATGTGTGGTAGGATACAGATTTTTGTTGCTGTGGATGTGTGTATATTCCTCTTCAGGTCCTGTGATCTCCAAGTTCCCTCAAAAGTCCACAAAATCATTTAAACCATTTCAAACTGGGCCAGAACACGGAACAGTGGCTGTGGTCAGGGCTGAGATAATGTCCAGGATTAGCTACCTTATCATCCGTCCTTGAAAACAGATATAGTTTTCAAATATCACATTCCACATCATCTCCTTCAGCCTGCTGCTTATGGAAACAGGGTAATGATTGGTTGGAATAGAAGAGCATTGGGTAGAGTCAACAAGGAAGAGTCTAAGGGAAGATGTCACCTGAGACTTTAAGCCATGACCCTACTCCAAAGGTCGCAGAAAGCAGGTGACTAGATCACTTACAGCATTCAAACAGCCCTTTAGGAAGGCCTATGCACAAGGTGTCAGGTGAGTTCTGGTGTTCGCTAGGAAGGCAGCAAAGGTTTAATAGAAACAGTGAAAGCTTAATGAAACTAGTGCAGTGTTTTCTCTGCTCTTAGTAAATAACATTTCTGTTTGCCAGCTCTCTATCGTTAGTCATGTTGCGGTTTAATAGCTTTGATTCCAGCATATATGTGTCTGTAACCACAAGGAGCTCTGAGTGCCTCAGGGAATTTGGTGGCGTTCTCCTAGCAGGGCGGGGGGCGGGGGCAGGGGGTTAAATAGCACGCATGTGCAATGTGGCGAAGGTTCACTATGTGAACTTGCAAAACACAGGCCACACATAATACACTCACGGTTTTACCATGTTAAATATCATATTGGAGTAACCCATTAATGGACGTGGGGGTGATGCAGTGGTGTGATTGACACTCTCTGGGAAGTAAACACATTGCATAGGGGCCCTCTCTAGGTTCAGATTCCCCCTCATCATCCTCATCTTCCTCTATAGCGCTGTCTGACATAAACAGCAGGGTGTGTGCTTTTTTTTTTTTTTTAACAGTAGTAGTTGCATAAGACTGGCAGGCCCTGGAACATGAATAATTAAAAATTACAGGTTGTCTTATCGTGCGTAGAGCAATCTCATACCCTGTTTATGTAACTCGCGTTAAAATGGACACGAGTCACTCAGGTGAGGATGGTCCACATTCACTCCAGCAAGGGTCCCCAGATGAGCATCCAGAGTGGCGACGTCCGCCACGACGCGCCAGCTAATGGAACGGCTGCTTCGAAGAGCTCCTGCTGTCTCTCTGGGCTTCACACCAGGTCTGTGAAGCCTCCTGCTGTAGACTGCCTCCAATTAGCCGAGCCTGCATTTGATTTTCTGTGTGTGTGTGTGTGATGACAATCATGTCTCTGCTGTAATTATACTGCGGCTGGAATGATGAGGTTTTGCGATATTGATTTGCCATTGATCGCTATGATCAATGAGCGCTTTGCTTCATTTTTCATGGAATTTTTTTTTAACATAATGAGGGGGCCCTTCAGAGTGACCTCATAACAGGGTTATGTTTGTGGGCTGAGGTATATTGGCTGAATGGGGGGGGGGTCACCTTCTGCTATAGGTCCCACTTTTCAGCATGAGTCCCTTTGGACCTGGACCAAATCAGGCCTTCCAAATGGGTCTGTAAAATTCACTGGCACACTTACAGTATTGATTCTTCTGTTGCCAGAACAGATATATCTTTTGTTTTGAGGATGCAGTGATTGCCCCCATAAACATGAAAGGAAGAATAATATAATATCAAAAAACTGCATGGAGAATTTTTAGATTGCAAATACATCCAGTACTAAATAAAGCTGGCTGCTGGTTAACAGAGCAGGTCTTACTGCATCGTTATATTCATGATAAATAAAATAAAACCGGGTCCATTCAGCTACATCCATCCCAAAACGGGGACAGAAGTGTCTGAGCTTAACGTGTCACTTTTTCCAGAGCTGACTGTTCTCGAAAGCCCTTTACGCCTTTGTTGGCACGCTTGATGCTCTCAAAGGACTGGCCTTTCAATGACCTCGTCAATATTTACATTGGCATCGCACCTAGTAGGTGAGTCCGGCAAGGTGCGGCAGGAGCTGCCTTCCAAGGCCCGGTCCCCTGAGCGGAGCTCAGTCATGCTCCGCAGACCTTCTCCTTTGAACTTGTCGGATTGGGGAAGTAGGAAGAGCAAACATTATTTTTACTGCCTTGTTGCTTAGCCTGAAGCAGCAACCAATTATCTTGTAATGAAATATTTACGCAACCAAAGTATAAACGCCAGAGGTGCCGGCAGGGAAAGACTCGGCTGACAAGATGGTGCTCTGAGTCCCTTCTGCTTCGCTTCTGCCGCTTTCGGCTGGACTTAGTGGTGGAGCTGCTCACGGACCTGTATGTCTTCCAGCATGGACCGGTCTTCCGAGTGATAGCTTCCAATTAGCCATTAGTGCGTCTCTGTCCCTCGTTGTGTTTCTCTACAAATAGCAAACAATAAAGTAATTTTATGTGCGATGGACAGGCATCCCATCCAAGGTCATCCCTGCCTTGTGTCCTATGCTTTTTGGGACAGAGACTTCATGTCAGTTATGTATAATTAGCATCATTTATTTTTTTCCCCTAATAAGGTGCAAGGACTTCTTTACTTAACTATGTGTGGTTGCAGGTGTCAATCAAAAGGACAGACAACCTTGACCAGCCAGCAGAGTGGAGCTTAGACTTCCTATTGTCTAGATGCAACTAGGGAGTCCAACTCTCACGCATCTGGCGTGAAACTCACGCTTTCAGACTCTCACGCTCATGCAGGAAATCTTACGGCAAATCTCTATTATTCTGTTATAAACCTAAAATTAGCGACATCAAAAGCGTTGGGGTAGTTTGCAAACCCTACAGACTATTTACCAGGTAATAAAACTCATATTTATATATCTGCACTCATATTACATACATGCGTATGCATGTGTGTGCAAGCATGTCTCGAATTGAAAATCTCACTCCAGCCAGTTGTGAGAGTCACCACTAAGCACTGAATTTACCTGTAAAACTTTTAGTTATTTTTCCATGTTTCTCATCTGCTGAAAGATGCATTAAACTTTCGGCGAACAAAGGGTCAGGCAGAGTGGTGGTGGAACTCGATGGTGTTTTTGTACAGTTAATGGTGGTTGACATGAAGTGTAAAGAATAGTGATATTAATCATCTGCATGTTAATTAGTCATTGGGCACACATTCAGATGCATGCGGCGCAGGCTGTTTGGTGTGGGGTGTACAAGAACACCACGATCCGTAACCCCGTGGAGACGCATCTGTCCTGCGACAAAGGGGCTCCTCCGGGGAGGAGCGAGATGTTTGTTGTCAGAGACTGATGGCTTTTTTTGTTAATATCCGTGTGCCGAATTCCATTTGCAGTGACCATATTAATCATCGGCCCTCCCCCCTCTCCACGAGGACTTCTGGTCAACGGCACTAGATGACCCCTGCAGTTGTCTGGGTGGCATGTGACAAATGGGAGGCTGACAGGTGCCACAGTTTCTGTCACCTCCGCGCCGTCAGCGGACATGCTGGAAGACAATGTTTCCACAAGCTAACAGGGGGGGGGGGGCAAGGCGGCCGTCCCACAGCTGTGTGAAGCGATGGCCTCGGGCTCCAAGCGTTTCTGTGCTGGATCTGCAGACGGCAGCCATTATGCAATCTGCCGCCAGTTCCCTGTAAATATAGAGAAAAGTTTATCCTACAACAGGAAATACTTTTATCGATATATATCATTTATACATTCTTATTATAACCTGACCCTCAACCGGATTCGTGGTTATGGAAAATGTATGATGGAGATATTTTTACATTCTGAGTCCATCCATCCATATTCTGTCTCAGTCTCAGTAACATGGATGTTTATCATTATCAAGTATTATTTACTGTACTTAAATGCATGTACGATAATTTTATACAGCCGGCAGTGCAGTAGGTTTATTTACACCAGAATCATCATAAACACCTAAGCTATGTTTAGTGTTGGGGAAGTTACTCACAAAAGTAATCCATTGCAGACAGAGGTGAAAAGTTCAGGTCTGGAAAGTACAAATCCAGACCAAGATTTTGTTTCAACAAACAACTTGAGTATTATGAGTCACAAACACAGAGTACTTTCGGATTACATGTGGTAGTACATTGCGTTACGATGTTGTGATGGCTTTTAGTTCCATAACGGTTTGTATGAGACCGCTTTTGTATATATGCAGCCTGTTGTTGACTGAAACGCAAGACTGTACATGTAGGTATTCCATAAGCTGGGGAGGAGAGATGCGTAGTACTCGTTGTCATTTCCTTCAAGTTGAGTCTTCCCTGTCCTCCATAACTAGAATTTACATCCACATTACAGCTTACAAGACAGCCTGTTCCCCTCGGCACATCTGCTGCCTCCTGCTGGCCGAGTTGCGACACCGCCTTGTCCGTGGTGTGCTTGGCCGCTCGGCTGACATTCGTAAAAACACCAGGAGGCTAAGCTGTTAATTAGGCACCCAGAGAGGAGGGCAACGTCAAGCGATTAATTTTGTTGGGGCTTGACATCATTTCCTGCTCAATTCAGGGTAATTTGCTATGCATCGCATAAGCTGCAGTTCAGCTCATTAAAGGGAAATGTGTTTATCCGGCTGCTTTTAAAAGCTCGCATAATGTATGTATGCGCGTGTTTATCCAAATATTCGTAATGAGTTGGACCTGGAGCTCCAGCACAAGCTCCTGAAGGCATTTACAGAGTCTTGTTATCGGCGTTCAGGGCATTGATCCTGGGTTCCCCTATTTGCTACATGACCGGCACATCCCTGCACGCCAGTTCCACAAGCTCCTCACCCTATGTGAGAAACCGACATACATTCATTCATTTTGCTCGGATACATTGATCGGAAAGGCTTATGAGCCTGCCTTCGGACAGGGTGGATATTATCACGAGGAGTCTTAGTCAATTCTGGCTTTTCCGTGGGGTGAGGTGAATAATGAACCGCTGAACAGGACCTCATGCCAGCGGGACACACACTGAGATGCTCATGGGACTTTTTCTTACACAGAAATGTTCTGTGGTAGAAAGAAAAATGATTGGTTCAGAGAGATAACCAATCAGATTGTTGAGGAGGTGGGTCGGAGCAACTAGAGGAGGTGGGACCAATACATCTGATTGGTTGACCCCGCCTCCCCTAGTTGCTCGGGCCCACCTAGAGGAATCTGAATCATTTTTTGTTCTGGCCTCAGAAAAATTTGTGTAAGTAGAACTCCCATAAGCCACTCTAACGCACAAACTTCAGAGAAAAAGCCTTGATGTGCAGATACAGACAATCGTCTGCGCACTGACTGTAATTAAACAAGGTCAACTGGCTACATTGTTGATTGTCATCTTTCTGCAATTATGTATCTTTGCATTCAAGTAGTTTTTGGAAATTCCGTAATTATTGCTCTGTATGGTGACCAGGCATGAAGGTTAGGGCTGGAGAACATTCACAACAGAGCTGCTTTAGATGACATCATATGGTCATGGAGAGAAATGTGTGCCTTTCCTGTTATGCTTTTTAAAATGAAAATGTATGGATATCGGGTGGGCCAGACACCTGCCCACAGCGTAGTAAACACCCGTCGCTCAATTTGTCACTTGGCTGCCACTGGCGTCGCATTCTCACAGCTGCCTGCCAGGAGGCAGTCATCTTTACCATCGATGGCGGAATTGCTAAGCAGCGCAGAGCCTGACATGTTCATGAGGAGAATCTGGCAGCCTTCTGAGAACTGACAGCCCTTTTCCTGCCGGTAGACCGTGTGCATGTGTTCGAGGCTCCCCCCCCCACTCAGTGTCGGGAGACGGCGGGCACCTTGCAGACTTGAGGCGCTTTCACAACCGACCTTCAGCTGCACAGTGGTCTCCATCGTCGATTTTACCGAGGGCACCCCCTACTCGCCAGACGAAAATACCGCTTGACCTTGTTAAGTTCGATAAAGTTAAATTATATTATAAAGTTATATTTTAAAATGTGGCTTGTGTCATATCTATGTATAATAATGTGAATAGTTAGGCTTTCTCATCTGGCACCCCCTGGGAGAAAAGCCTACAGTCTCCTAAGTTTGCCCTCTCATGGTGGCATGGTCACAGCTAGCGTGGCTGCCAGCAGAGGGGGAAAGTTCGGGTCCAGAAAGAACAAATCCAGACCAAGATTTTGTTTCAACCAACCAGCTTAGAATTCTTTGAATGTGAATCTTTACACTCAACTAGTTGTTTAAACAAAATCCTGGTTTGGACTTGTACTTTCTGGACCTGAGCTTTCCACCTCTGGTTGCCAGAACAGATGGAAGCATGACGTCTGTTCAGAAGTCAGAGTGCTGTGCCTTCGGGGGGAGGGGGGTAATCCTGCTCCACCCCCACCTCCATGTCCCTTCTCTACTCATCTAGCAGGACTGTAATTCAAAGGAGTGCCCCAGAGTGTTACCACAGCGAGCGGGTCAGAACGGGGCCACACCAGTGCCCTGTGATCTGCACTCTTAGCGACGCCCAGCCCCCTTCCAGGGGCCTCGTCGCAGCTGCTTTGGGGCCCAGGGTAAGATGGGCTCCACAGCAAGGAGCCAATAAGCTCCTCCTAGCATGAGTTTCTCATTAGGCCGCTGAATTCCTGTCCATCAGCTGGAGGTGATTTATCAGTGGAGTCACCGGATCACAGGAAGGCGGAGCGGCGGGCGTTGGCCGTCTCCTGCTTGACTTTGTTTCAATCAGGTTAGGGACCTTATTGTTTGTTATTGTTTAATGCAGGAAATGACATCTCTGAAAATATTCCCTGCAGATCCTGTTCCTGGCTCTTCAGCACTGTGGAACAATTTATAATTTTCATATTATCCAGTATGGCTCCTACTGTACTTTGTGAGGTCCCTTCTTTCTTCATCCATTCCAGTCACTGCCTTTCTTTCAGACTGAGGTCTGTGAGAGGTGCCCGGTCTGTGGAGGGCCCGGGCATCACCGCGATGAGAGCCGTGTGGATCTGCAGATTGGGGACCCCTCCGGAGCTGCAGCTGGCCAGCTTTGCTGTGCTGTTGGCGCAGGGGGTGTAAAATACACCTCAGGTTCACTTCTGGTTAAATCATTACCATTTACGGGAAGCGCTGGGCTGCCTGTGGTTTTATAAACTCCCCAATGTGGCTTTGATGTTTAGGTCAGGTGGTGAACCTTTTTTTTTTTTTTTTCCTCCCAAAGGTCTTTCTCAAACTTGGGCGGAGTGTCGACTCTTTAGACCAAATGTGGCCCCTTTTTTTTTAACCAGCAAACAGGCCTCATCTGGTCCCACTAAAAGCATTATGCTGTTTTTCACTTGGAAACCAAATGATGTGTCTGGTGCTTTCTGCGCGTAAATCAGCGGGCTGCCCGCTTCGGTGCAGCTGGCCTCGCAGTGGACGCAGTGGAGGAGGTGCTGCAGCATGCGCTCCAGTGCCACCTCTCCAGTTACGTCATGGAGTGCTTCAAACAGAAGGAGGCGAGTGAGAGCACGCGGAAAGGCCGATCCTTTTAAATCACCTTATAACTCCATTAGGCTTGGACGGCGGGCTAGCAGAAACCCCTGTTCCTAACCCAAAGTGCTGGAAACCAATAACACTATACTCGTCTATACTCGTTTATACTCGACACCACTGTGTTAGTACGCT
>JAODLC010000021.1:1905270-1922961 GCA_026781145.1 Hippopotamyrus pictus | reverse complement strand
AAGGGGGGTGGGGGGGGGGGCGGGGGGGGTGCATAGCCTTTCAGCGGATGCACGTAAATATATATATTTTTTTCCTATAAATACCTGTTGTGGATTCGCTACGTTTGATATTCAGGGCAGGCTTTTCTTTCACGAAGCCATTTGTTTTTCCCAGCTCTGATGAAATTAAAATCAAAGTCAGTGTAATATTACTCAACCTTTAAATGTCTCACGAACGAGGAGAAGGCTTATCTAATGCTGTCAGATTCAGGGGTTGGGGAGGAATTACAGCATACCCTAAGATGAGAAGATGCCCCCCTGCGCCCCCTAGCTGTCAGGTCCGAACCTCTGCATGTAGCCCTGTCTGTCTGTGGTGGATGCTGCTTAGGAATGGCGTGACGTGCAACATGTTGTGTCATCCACTGCTTGCTTTCTTACACTGTAGTGCAGGATTTGACCCCCCTCCACCTACCCAGATCAATATTTGGCATTCCTTTAATGAAACAGGCTGGTGTTTGGAGTTTCCTCTTTAGGAGGGAGACATGCGGCCTCTCTGGGGTGAAGGGGGACCATGGTCCCTTCCACGTGGGTCCCATGGGCCCTGCAAACCACCCCGAGAGACCCCTGATTGCCCCATTCGGTATTATTCAGGCCAGCGGAGGCAGCTGTAGTGGAATTTGTGTAAAGTGAGGCATGTCAGGGAAAGAAAAAGGTTATGTGTTAAACAACAGGGCTGTGATTGGCCATTGATTTGTTCATTTGCAAGCTGTGCGAGTGAAAGTGAGCCAGTGGTGTCCCGCTGTCCCTTCCGTCAGTCAATCTCACCCTCGCTCGCTCGCTCTCTTTCTCTCTCCCCTCTGCTCCCCCCAACCAGCATCTGCAGCAGCACGAGAGTGCAGTGGAGGGCGACACCGGCTACTACCACTGTGCGCTGTGCAACTACTCCACCAAGGCCAAGCTGAACCTCATCCAGCACGTGCGTTCCATGAAGCACCAGCGCTGCGAGAGCCTGCACAAGCTGCAGCGGCTGCAGAAGGGCCTGCCCGAGGAAGAGGACGAGCTGGGCACCATCTTCACCATCGTGAAGTGCCCCTCCGCAGACACAGGTAAGAGCAAAGCCAATCGCGCAGACGCGGTGCCTCCACCAGCCAGTTACCACAGGGCGTGTCCATGGACCTCCTTGCCACAACCAGCCTTGTCTGGTCTAGGGCTGTGGATGGAGCTTCAGTTATATTAACTACCTTCTATTTGCTTTAAACTAGTAACATCTTAAAAACAAAGAACAAACGCAGAGAAATCAGAAATGTTAATTATCCTTCTGGCTGTTTCTTGTTTTTATTTAGATTCTTTTTATTCTAGAGGAAAACCTTACTAGCTCGTCTTGATGGGCCAGCCGTTTATTACACTGTGTGTGGCGTTTAAAGGCACAAGCTCCAGACAGCTGGGCCTGAGAAAACAGCCAAGGCCCCAGAGCAGGCTCCCCTCTGACCCTGACACACGGTGCCACAAACTCCTTTGTCTCAGTGATGAAAGTAAGAGCGCAGTTTGTTTTCCTGTTATCCCCGCGGTTCACCCGGTGTTCACCCCGAGCACAGCGGGTCACGTGTCCCCAGGACATGGCTGCTGATTGGTCAACCTTCTGATAATGTTCTTCATGCCCTGGAGTGAGAGAGATCCACAGATATGCCTCACTGTGTGGTTTTGTGGTCCTGCTTCCTGGTGGAGTTTCACCGTGTCGGGTGCAAGTGGGAGGTACCAGCCACTGAACCTGCTCCCACAGCTCAGGACACCCCGAGTGCAATCACTTGTTTGGCTCCTCAGTACATTGTCCCAAAAGTAAACATGCATGCAGCAGGGAAGACCTTTTAAGCAATGAATTGTGGGTAACTGCTCTTCACAAAACAGGTGAGGCTACTTTTCCAATCATTTTGTCAATCAAAGGTGCAGCTTTTGAGGGATTCCCTGGTAAACTGTTGGGCAGGATTCCGGTGCCCCTGCGATTCTGGTCTGTAGACCGCAATTCATCATGGCCGGCAACCAACCCCTGCCACTTCACAATAAAGTGCAGCCTTTGGGCCGCTGCTCAAGCAAACTGGGGGAAACAGCATCTGATAAAGAAGCTTGCCGTTTGTCTACGGGCTAGCGTGAAAGGGGGAGCTGTGGTCCGTTAACGCGTCGTCTCCACGGGGCCTAATCACTTTGACTTCTGCCCCCTGCCTGGGATCCCTGACAAAAAGCCGCTGTGCACCAGGGGGCCCCCACTCACACTGGCCTATTGTGCGGTTATGTAAAAAAAAAAAAAACACAGCCTGTTCCAGGGCGGCTGGGATAATGAAGCTAGGGGCTGGAGAATTACGCAAACGCCAGTCACCGATCTGACGTAAATCATTAGCGAATGCATTTAGCGTAGTAATTAAGGACAATTAAGCTTTCTGCTCGCTGGACTCCAAATATGTTAATGACTGTAGTGCAGCAAACAAATGAATGTACGGAAGTGTGGGTCGAACTCACTTAGGCTAACAGAGCATCAGGGATATCAGTGTGGATTACCAGCAAACCCGTTTACTCGCTCTCTTTTCACCCTGATGCATCTATTTATTTCCACTCTCACCCCAACGTGTATCTTAATGTCTCTGTTTACATGCAGCTTCACATCGAGCCTGACGGCAAAAGTCAGACTGAATTTGTTGAACCTGCCCACACACACACACACACACATTTGTATTCTTATCTTTGTGGAGACCATCCTTTCATTTCTATGGGCAAAACCGTAATCCCAACTATGACCACCCTAACCCCTACCCAGCCCTAACCTTAACCATAAGTAAACAAACAAAATTTTGAGATTTATAATTTTTTTTTTGATTGCAGCCACAGATTTTTATAAAATTGAGTTTCCCCTCGTGGGGCCCGAATAAATAGTCCCCATAACGTTAAAATAGGTTTTTATCATGCTGTGTAATAATACACAACCTACAGCAGGGCTGGGTGCACACTCCTAGTGTTGAATTCAAATAAAGCGGTATCCATCTGTTAATGGTAGCTATTAACCTGTGTTACACACATACTCCATGTATAATTAGTGTTTATTGTCATACCTCTTCATTGTCATCTCGTGTTTAATTCTTTGAGTGAGAAAAGGGGAATTAGGAATTAGACCTGAACTGAAGTTTGAAGGCCAAGTTGAGCTGTCTACAAGGTCTCAGCTCAGAGAGCATACTTGTTAACTTCTTGCATTTCAAGATACACCAAGCCGCAAAGGTCACAGTCACATCTCATCATATCCTTATATCAGGTCTAACGTTAGAATGTGGCATAGCCAAATTACGCAGCAGTCGGATTATTTAAAAGGAGCTCTGTGACTCTTATTTGTGTCCCCGGAGCATGTTGATTAAATTTGCCTGATAATCATCCTACTTCCTCATCACCATGGCAGCAGAAGGCAACCCCAACATCCGGACCAATGGCAGCGTGCGCCTAGTGGGCGAGGTGCCCTCGGTCCCNNNNCCCACCCCCTGGCAGTCCCCCCCCCCCCCCCCCCCCCCCCCCGCGCTGTTCCATATCCAGTTGCTAAAAGATTAGAGAAAATCCACTATGTGTTAAATCACGATTTGTCCCGGATGGCTGGGTCAACCTCGCGTTTGGGAATAGTGCATTTCCCACTTAGGTGAGAAGAGTTTTGCACGGTGGCTATTTTCCGACTAGTTGAGGGGTGAGGCTTGTGACAAAAATGAAGTGTGACTTTCAGCAGTTACTTATGAAAGAATTGCTATGAATTGTAAACATCAAATGTCACGCATGCACACATTTTTGTTAAATCTCCTCCCCCAATTCTCACCCAATTGGAAATACCTAGTTAATCACATCATAACCCAAACACACACACACACACACACACACACACACACAAACACACACACACACACATGCTCAGTTCAGGGCACCCATACCAGCTTGGGGGGGTTGAAGACCTGCTGTTTTCGACTCTGGAAGTCCTATTCGTCGAGGGCGTAGGTGAAGGATATCGCAGTGATGTCACACGTCTCTTGGACCAGCTATACACAGGGACAGTTAGGGGGGCAGGGTGGGTCAAACACAAAGCTAGGCTCAGTGGAAAAATCAGCAGGGCTGGGTGCCATTCCACACGTTAACCCCCACCATGGCACCCGAGGACAGTGTGATGAATTTCCTATCCAATTAGACCAATGTGGTGATAAAAGGGACTCGTTTTTTTAAGATCCTGCCCCCCCCCCCCCCCCCAACAAAAAAAATGTGCTGCCCGAGCATGTTTCTCTTTAACTTTTCATTCCTCAACTCTCCCAGGGAAAACAAAAGAGGCTTCCAGGAAGCCCTGGCCGGCCACAGCGCTGTATTCCCGCAGATCTGGCCCGAGAATGAAAGCAAACACTGGTGGCTGTAATACATCAGGCCGCAGGGCAGGGCACCATCGAAAGAAGCCCGTCCTGGTTCGAGAACAGGGGCCACCGCTCTGACAGGAGTTGGATGGATCAGTCACATTTAGCAGCATACGTGTGTGGGGGGGGGGGGCACGGCTCCTGCTTGCCAGGGGCTATTTAAAGGTGAGTCACTCTGGAAGGCCAGGGGCTTCGGGAGAGTGACCAGGCCCGTCACTTTGGCTCGGTTGCCAGCCAGGGACAAGACTGGCGTCTGTGAAAAGGGCTCTGCTCCCGACAGAGGGGCTGCTTTGTGAGAACGTGGCCCGGCGTCCTGCGTATTAACCAGGCCCAGCCGGTGGGGAGCGTTAGCGCCGAGGCGGCAGCAGTGCTAGGAATGCCCATGTCGTCCATGCTAGCTAGTGAACAGAATGAGAAAGAGCATATTATACTCCTCGCTTGCTCGCCCGCCCGCCCACTCGCTCGCCCGCCCCCGCACCACGTGTATCTGCCCACTGAAATGCACACAGCTCTTTATATTATTTTAATACGGTTTGTTATTGCATCGGTGCCCACCTGGGACCCAGGAGAACACGTGGGTGGGGGGGTTGGGGAGGGGGGGGTGCTTTATCAGAGTGCCATCCCATAATCCTTAGCCAGGGGGCAGGGGGACTAAGAGGAAATTGTTTGACTTGCGTGCAGTTCTAGAAGCAGAGTTAAGCAGTGTGGCAGGAATTTCATAAATATATTACTTTCAAAATATTAAAAATACTCTTTTATTAAAAAGTTGAAATGGCAGCCTTATGGAATTTCTTGTGGATTCATATTGCCGTGCCCTCACGCAAAAAGGCATTTTTTATTTTTTATTTTTGGACAGATGCTTTATAAATTCCTCTTCCAGCTTATGCTGTCTTGGTAAATTGACCAGAAAGCTTCCACTTACGTCCTGGGATAGTCATTGTATTAAACTCGCACTCTGACACCAATTCCCACCTGGCTTTTTAAAAGCATCCCACGGGCACAAAAAGCGGCGTGTCAGTCATTGCGGGAGCGGCTCAGTCTGTACGCCATGCCTGGTGCAGGAAACAAAAGATGCTGCATTACCAGCGGGGGGTGGGCTGCGAGTGGGCAGGCTTGGGTTCTGGCAGAGGCGGCTGCACAGGAGTTGGTGTACGGAATGGGACTGACATTGAGGCCCATTTGTTGTATAAGTTTATGCAGTTTGCTGTGAAAGTTGGCATGAACATGCAATTGGCCCTGCTACGTGAGCCCCCCGCTGCCAAACACTCCGCGCACACAGGGAGTGCATTATGATATTGGTTTCCTTCTCCTGCCCGTTACAGGACGTCCCGTTGAAAGCCGATCCTGGAGACGGACAGCCTGTCAGGAATCTTCTCATTTGTACTTCCCACACGTGCTAACGAGTTCTATTTAGGGGCCGGGAAGCCGTAATGGTAAATTTAAAAGCAGACAGCTCAGTGCCCCTGCCCCCAAATGGTCCAAAATGTCAACAGAAAGAATCAGGAACTGTGACAAGTTTTGTAGACTTGGTGGTCCTGGGAACCAGATCAGCACGGCCTTCAGCAGCGCTTCACCAATAAGCCAGTTCAGAAACGTAAAGCGGCAGCAATTAACTGTGAAAAGATGTGGGTGATGTTTGCTGATAGATGAATTTCCTACCATCTGCACCCAAAGCCTTTTTGAATCCCTGATGGTTAGTTGTTTAATTGAAATAGCGGAGGGTTTTTTGCTGGAGCTGAGTCAGTATGTGGAACAGTTTTTATCCCTAGCTGAGGGGCGTTTTTTTAACCATAATTTCTCTAGCATGCATCTGAGTTTCGCTTCTGCTTATTGCTGGAGCTTGGGACAAGTCAGCCTTTTTCCCTGGTGGATGTGACCCATGATAGTTCAGTGAGCCCAGCCTCTGCCTATTTAAGGTAAATTTGTGCAATGTAGATTTGTGATTCAAGCAAGTACGTCGTCACAGTATCAGCGCCACAGTGGTCGAGTTCTGTAGCTTAATTTACCTGCAAACTGTAGCTTTTTCAGGCCATCCACCAGTCTTACACATATTATTTCAGCTGCTGGAGGACCTCAGCCTTCACTCACACTAACGGCAGCTCCTGCTGGGTTATAGGCCTGACATGTGTCCCTCCCACCCAGTCACACGTTACCATCCTACGGCCTGTATGATCACATATATTTAGTGGTGACTGTAGTGCTTTACTTCTGCCAGCTACACTGGAAACGTCTACCAGTTTTTCCCGGATGCCATTTCAGCTCGTCGCTACGTTCTTCTGTAGAAACGGTGTTTATGGTCGGTCGACATGGGTGGAGAGCAGAAGAGAAAATTTTCTAACTTGGCCGTTTCGGGGATCTCCCTCCCCTCTGCAAAGTCTGAGTCAATAAGATGTCAAAAAGCTCTTATCGTATCGGTAATAAAAGAAAGAAATTTTCTCTACACTGCCCACTAGCTCGGATTTTGGAGATATAAAGTTTAAAGTACATGAGCCACGAAAACTGATGTGTTTTTAAGAGTTTTTATTTATGGCCTCATATTCAGCACATGTTTGTATGTAGTCTCATTCTGCACATTTTTCTTTCGATGTGCAACTTGTATGACACAGGAAAGAAACATCACAGGTACACACTGTCACTAGCTCTTACCCAGCAGCAAAGCGGCAGATTATATCCCAGCTCACCTACAGTTCAGGCGGTGCAGTGGATGGGACGGTCTGATGAGACAGTGTGAGAGGGAACACAGTAACCTTTCCCTACTGCCTGCATTTCCCCATTGATTGACTTGATTATGCAGTGAGGAGTGACTAGTGGCCGGTGATCGATGTGGCCCTTCTGCACACATGGGTGGTGCTTTCACAAGGAGCTGTGTTTGTGCTCCTCACGAAGGAAGGAGCTTATTATTCTGGTCCCATAACTCCCAGAAATCTCTGGAACTTTCTCTCAGGTCAACAAACCCCCCCCTCCCTGCACAAAGACCTGTGAGATCTTTCACCCCTAATCTAGTGGGGCAACATAGATTATTTACAGTTTAAATTCATTTGCTTAGAAGATTAGGGAAGTTTTTATATATAAAATAAAGGACAAATCAACTGTTCCTCTCCTGGGATATGAATTAATGGGATTCTCCATACCTTAGAATTTACCTTTCTCTCCCAGCTGAATATTTTCCTGGAGTAGCTGAAATTAAGGCTCTAGTTCAGGCAGACCAGCAGCATGACACCAGGAGCTGAATTACGTGGGCTTCTTCCACTGTATATTTCACTGGAGTGACTAAGGTTATGGGTATAATTTACGCAGATTTACACCTGCAGCCAGTTTTCTGGGAATAGCAGTTACAATCCCAAGAGTGATCGATCAATCTGTAAATCAATAAGTCAATCGAACAAACAAACATATTTTATTTAAAGTTGTCTCAAAGTGCTTTGTATTGTGTAACAATAATCACTTCATGAAATCAGTAAACCAGAAAAATACTGAAACACTTGTATAAATAAAAACTGTGGTAACACTACTTGACAGGGCACAAATAATATAGTATTATATTATTACTTATGTATTAATTAACCACAAACTAAGTCATAGTTATACAATTCATCATGAATTATGACACATGTTTTATCTCAAGCAGTTACTATATTTGTTGTTATATGTGTTAATTTTGTAAAGAACTACTGAAGGAACTACTGAAGGAACAAGTAATGAATAACACAATTTAAATACTGATCTCATATTTGTTCATCATTAATGAATCATGATGAAACTTTTATCCCAAGCAGTTACTATATTTACTATACCTGTTAATTCTGTAAACCTTTGTAAACTACTGAAGGAACTACTGAAGGAACAAGAATAACACAAGTGAATTACTGATCTCATGTTTATTCATCGTTAATGAACTATGACGCATCTTTTGTCTCAAGTAGCAAATGTATTTTTTCATGATTCGTTCTTAATTTCAACTTCAGTAGTTATTACTAATTAAGTATTTGAGCCCCGTCGAGTAAAGTGTTACCAAAACTGCAAATGCTACTGTGACCCTTTGAGGTAATTATGTTTAGTTTCTGTTCCCTATAGGCCGAACGCCTGGGTCCTGCTGGTGACCTGTTGGCTCAGGGCCAGCTGGCCCCAAGCAAAAGACAGAAGGCGAGACTGCAGCATTGTCAAATAGTCTGGTTATGCAGAAGTAGAGCTAAGTGAGTGTCATGCACAATAGTCCCAGTGAAACTAACTATGGCAGCATAATAAGGTGTTGTATGTCACCATGAGGGAGACTGGAAGACTGTGGATACCAAACAAAGCCTGGACCAGCTAACGGGGTCATGGAGTGTAATGTCAACCTGTAGGGAGAGAAAGTGTGTTACCGGAATAACCGTTATAGGCAGCATGATACCTGCTGTTCATTGCAGGCTGATCCTCGGGGGGGGGGGGGTGGGGACTGGACCTGTGACTCTGTTGCCAACATACTGGTGATGAAGTCAGATGATGTGTGTGCATGAGGAACTGGTGAGCATTACCTATACCTTTACAGCATTTGGCAGACGCCCTTAGCCAGACTTAAGTAAGTGCTTAAAAGTCTCATCAGTAAATGCATTCTGATACTGGTTCAATAAAACCTGGATAAGAATACTATCACTCTAAAAAAAACTCTGTTGGCAAGTAATTCATAAGAGTATAATCCTGGAAGTGCTAATCCAAGTATTTCCGAAAGTTTTGCCTATTTCCTGCAGAACTTGGGCACATATGGATCTGTGCATCATCTCAGCAGGATTCGCTCGTGACAAAATGTCTCTGCCTTTTGCCAGCCAGTGATTGTGAAGAGTCTGTGAGTGACAATCCGAGACAAACTGAGACATTCCTGCTGTCTGACAGGGGCAGATTTCCGCCGCCCCTCCTGCTTGTAACCTCTCTGGACAGGGTCTCTTTGTCCCACCAGCCTCCCTCAGTCACTTTTGTTTTATTTGCTGTTGCTAGAGAGATTCCCCACAGCCTGTTTAGACAGGCCAAAGAGGGGAATCTGCTCCGGTCTATTGATTGATGCTGTATGAGGCACAAAAATTGAGTTTAGCCCAGAGTTTTTGTCACGTTCCTGAGCGGGACCCTCAGACGGGGCCGAGCGTGATTTACCATTCATTACAGGAGTGCAGCATCAAAGCAGTAGCTGCCATTGAGGGATTAGTGGTGTTTTCTTACATGGTATATTAGACGCCTTGGCCATCTCGCCTCTTTTGCTCCTCCTTTGTCATCCTGCCTCCTTCTCCTGCAGATGACTGCTTACTGTAGCAAAGGCCCCTCCTCAAAGAGTCCTCCAGGATAAATAAGAGGACGGGGAAAAGCACGCAAGCGCCGGTTAAGCTCATAAAGCCTGTGCCTCGTACTGTAGCATCGCTTACCATGGAAAAACACATACTTTGGGCCTTGTAACTATGTGTGACTTAGCTGTAGCAAATCTTAGCAATGCATTTGGAATTTCCAGCTGTCTCATAATTTGTCTGCTGAATTATTACTGAACAATATAAGTTATTTCAACGTCTTAAATTCTTTTTATTGTTCTTAGATTCTTATTCAGTTACAGATTTATATATACTTTATATATCCTAAATATAAGGCCCTGTTTTTTTTTTTGTTAAAAACAAAATAATGGTTCAGTCTCATATTGTCAACTTAAGCCCCGACACGCAGCTAAAGTACAGTCATGCATAAGGCTAACCTACTACACCACACACTGCTAACCTGAAGCTCCATGCCTGGATAATCTACTGCCCCACACACCGCTAACCTGCTCGCCTGCACACAGCTAACCTACAGCCCTGCACACGGCTAACCTACAGCCCCGCACGCGGCTAACCTGCAGACCCGCACACCGCTAACCTGCTCGCATGCACACAGCTAACCTACAGCCCCGCACATGGCTAACCTGCAGGCCCGCACACGGCTAACCTGCTGGCCCGCACACCGCTAACCTGCAGACCCGCACACCGCTAACCTGCTCGCATGCACACCGCTAACCTGCTCGCATGCACACAGCTAACCTGCAGGCCCGCACACGGCTAACCTGCAGGCCCGCACACCGCTAACCTGCTCGCATGCACACAGCTAACCTACAGTCCCATGCTGCTGACTTTCTGACCTGTTCCTAGACACTCGATAGGTATCCCAGGCGCTAAGTGACCTAGATGACATATAGTTCAGGGCGTGTGAGCTCCCATCTTTCAGGCTACCGGTATTAACCTTGAATCAGAAGTGCCAGTGTCAGCAGAGGGAACTGTCAAGAACCGTTTCTATTAGTGCTCGATGAGCTTAGCACATTCTTCATTTAAGGGGTGTCTATGGCCCTGCCAGCGTTCCACAACACTATCGTCTCCAGTGTCAGTGTCAGCGTTAGTCACCTCATCCCTGCTGCACACTGCCTGCATGCTGTCCTTTATCCCCGCAGCCTCGAGTGGCAGAATTTGTTGGGTTGTCTATATCTCTTTACACTCCTCAGGACACTTACTGGACATTGCTTGCGATTCTGACGCTTACGTCTTGTAAGTATAGAGTTGAAAATTTCCAGAAGCTATTTAGGTTAAGTGCACGTTGCTCAAGGGTGCAATAGTCAATAGTCTTAGGGGATTCAAACCTGCAACCATCCAGTCATAGCTTTGAAACCTTAACCACTACTATACCGTGTTCCACAAGACTGGCTGATTGATTGTTTGTGCACATTAGGAGGTTCTTATGCCTGTAAAGCTTGTATTTAATGTACCAGTGGTGCAGTAAAATAGGATTACTCCTGTGTGGGCACGCATTATTGCTGATGCAGAAAGAAAAGAAGGCAAAGAGGCCGAGATGTAATTTAAATGCTCGTGCTTCCGCCTGACGTTGATTACTTTTCAGACTTACAGGTTCTGTCCATATTGTCATAATGCTGCAAAGCGATTCTGTGACATTGTACATGATTATCAGGCAACAGAATAGAATACGCTAACATTGACTCCTCCCCAGTATGACTGACATGCTGACCTTTTGGTATCCTATCCTTTTAGGACTTTAGTGCTTTCACATGCATGGGGGCAAATGAGCATCGCTGAAAATCTGAAAACTTTAGCGATTTTCTCGCTGGGCCCAGATCGTGTACACTCAGTGGTTGAGTACACTGCCTTCGACAGGCAGGGAGAAATCTGTATGCCAGAAATAAATAAAATATAATTTAAAAATCAAAACAAAAGACTGGGAATAAAACGCCGCCTGGGTACACTTAATTTGATTATGGTTCATTCTTCTCAAATGAACAGAGGCCTTTGGAGCACAAGGACGCAAGTTCACCCTCGGGCGAGGGCATCTGGGCCATAGTCAACCTTCATGTTAAAATTGAATAACAACCACCCCTGCTGCATTTACTGCGCCGTTAATGGCCGGGTGCCTCGCGAAGGTGCAATCATGCGGGATGAAGCCCGGCCAAAGTTACCAATCTATGAGCAGCACTGTGCACATTAGCTGTCCCTTTCTGGCTTGAAAGGTCATTCATAACTTGGTCACATCGTTGATGTACAGTGAGGGATATTGATTGACTGGTGCGTGTGTCTCTGGGGTCCCATTTGCCTGTTTCTCGCTCTCTTCCTGCTTCGCTCCTGCCTCTCATTCCCCGTTCAAAGGGCATTGTTCGCCATTTCCCCGTTTTGAGACACTAAAAGCAGGTTTCTGCCAGGCAGCATATTTAAAATAACTCATTAGTGTCAGTTGAATTAACCACAAAGGACTGACAAGGAGTTGCTCTTATTTTAACTGTCTGGATGTTTTTTTTTTCCCTTCTGACGCTAACTCGTGGAGGCCTGGACTGTCCTCGCTTATCTGAAAAGTTTTCTCTTCTTTTCATTATGGTTCCCAATCTCCTGGCAAACGTTTCTTTGTCTCTGTGCATGCAGTCTGATTTTTCAGTTACTGCTGGGTTGTGTGTCCTATACAGTGCGTCTGTTGTTCTTTTTAACTGCTGACAAGCGCACATGCGGAAAATGTACAGAGCCAGGTGAGCGAGAGACAGGGCTTGGCTGATGGTCCCAAAACAGAGACAGATGCAGTCACAGGTCCTGTCTCCAATGGCGGTGCTTGCATTGCGATTCATGTGTTTAAGACAACTCTCAACTCTGTTTATAATTTTTCTTTGTTATTGTGCAAATTTTTATACAAGACTTTAAAGTAGTTTGCCATTGAAAGACCACTGATGTGAGGCTAAATCAAAAGCGAAAGTGCAAAGTCATGTGGTGGTACTCTGAAACACATTTAATATCACTACTGGGGGAACTCACTTGGGACAAAAGCCCTGAGAGGGTAAAATGGCTGCCCCCGGGGGGGGGGGTAGCAGAGATTTCGTGGAGATAGATATGCCAGGCCTGGCTGCTGTTTATGTTTGAATATATCTCCAGCAGTACAGTACCTGGTGCGGTGGAAAAGTGTCCTTACTCACTGCTCTGAGTACTCGTTAGTGCTGAGGTCTGTGCTGTGTGGTGACATGGCCTCATGCCCCATAAAGCCGCTGTATGAGTGCTGCTCATCTCCAGTAGGGCGGCGCCAATGCACATGCAGCACTGTTCCATCAGAGCTGCTACCTGGAATGAATTATGGAATGAATAAGACTGTGTGTGTGTGTGTGTGTGTGTGTGTGTGTGTGGGCGGGGGGCGGGAGGGGGTAGAAAATGCATTAATGGTGCAGAAAGGCAGGGCATAAGGAAGCACCAGCATGCTGCAGCAGTCAACCACAAGGTCAGTGTTTTACAAATGTGATCTGGGACGCCTCTCCCGTTTTTGATGAGGCAAATCTCATATGCAAGGCAAAGAGGCAAATGTACACACAGAATAATTATTCCACTTAATGCCAAAGTAATAATCCCAGGTTTTATGGTGGTTTTGTAATGTTCTAATTATGTCAAATATTAGTATAAAGTATTGCTAATATTTTATTTATTTTGTCATCACTCTATCAACACAGTGACTGGAAATGCTTTGAGAGTTGATCTTTCTTTGAATTTAACTTGAGGGTTTTATCTTTCTGCATTCTGTACAAATGTTGTATGTGAACCTCCCCCCCCCCCAATCATACATTTTCATGACAGCCCGGTGGAAGTCGCCACCCTTCCCAGAATCCCCAGGTGGGAATACAATTAGGTGAAGGGCCTCTCTCATTCGTCCTCACGGGCTCTGCATGGCTCCTCTGAAATGAGCCCGACCAACCGGGGCAAAAGAACAGCACTATAGCCTCTGGGAAAATAATGCGGTTATAAAAAAAAAAATGAGAAGCAGTGCTGGGGTGGGTGAAAAACGAAGGGACAATGAAAAGGGGGGGGATGCCCAAGTAGACTAGCAAGGTCTTTCTCCACCGAGTTACAATGTAGAGCAAAATATGTGGTAAAGACAAAGGCTTTGTCTCACGTCTGGGCCTCTCCTGTGCAAGCTGCCCCTCCTCCCCAGGTTTGTAATTAAATGACTGCAGCTCCATCTCTTCATCCATAGCTCCCCATTACAGAGGACAGATAAGGCATCGCTATCTACAGCAGGTTAAGGAAGGCTGCTGGCCGGCCAGGCCTCATGAAATTCGTCACAGGATCTCATTTTCCCTGTTGCCAGACGTGATGCTTATAATTGATGTGGAGGCAGTAGTAATTTATTGCCAGTCTACAATTATCATAGCCTGCACGCTTACGGATGGATGTGACTGTCATTTATATGTGCCGAGCGTTTGGACTTGGAAAGGGAGGTTTACGAGCAAGCGGTACATATTAGAGCAGGCCGACAGTCATTTATTCTTATTATAATTATTATTCTGATGACTTTATCGTTATCTTGTGGGTTTACCATCTGAAATATGAAAAGGTGGGGTCAGGTGCACTGCCTTTTGGTTGGCAAGCAGGAGCAGTAAGGAGCCTGGTGGGTTAGAGCTTGGGAATGGACACTGGCTTTGGGAGTCTTAGATGTTACCTCTCTGGTGAGGCAAGATCTCTAGCTGGAGGGAGTCTGGGCATGATATAGTCAGCCTTTCCTCCACACACAGGTCGGCCTCACAGCCTACTGTGGAGGACACACATGCTGAATCATCTGAGGTAGGTTTGGAGATGCTCACAAGTCCCAGGGATCTTAGACTGTGAGACTGATCTTTGCCTGAATGGAACATGTTGAAGGACTCAGTCGCCACAGCAACTGCCAAGAGCTATGGCCAGACGGCAGTGAAGGAGCATCTTGAGAGATTGACATGCGGAACACTCTGGTGACGGCAGTTTTGAGGGCACTGAGCGGGTCCGTGGTAGTGAAGCAAGAGCCATGAGGATGTTTGTGGTTTAGCTGTCAGTCTGTGTCCCAAAACTCATACATGGTCATGAGCTGTGAGTGGGGTGACAAATCTATTGCAGGAGTCCAATTGGTTAACTCCAAATGAAACTGTTCCAAGCATGCCCTGCTGGGCATGCTGTCCGGACAACCCTTACCAGACACTGTGCAGAAGAAGTCACTTCATCATGTAAGAAATGTGTCCACAGAGGACATGAGACCAACCTGAGTTGTCTAATGCTCAGATGGATGGACAATCAGTCGATTTGATGGTGTGTTCAGGAGCTACAGTGATGCTGCTTTCATCCATTTTTAGACAGATGGAATCAAAATGAACATTCGTGTCAATTCATCAGAGGATAAAGGCAAACAGTAACATTTAATGCTCTTATTTTCAGTGTCTATGAAGTGTTATAGTTAGTTAAACGACTATGAAATTGTTTATTTCTTTACGTTTCTTGGACAGAGTATGTAAAGCATCTTACTACTTTATTCTAGGTCGGGGGGGGGGGGGATGATGTTTATACCTCACCAGAGCTTTGTTCTAAATATAAAACTCTCCCAAACGATTGATTTCTCCCTCTTGGTTGTAACATTAAGCATGAATAAATACACCTTCTGTTTGCCAGGAATGTTGTTTGCAGCCATTAGCGAAAGAAGGACCATTAGCAATAAGCGATTACAACACCGCTGTACTCTGTTTAGGTCATGTGATCTCCACGGTGAAAGTGATACTCCTTTGTTAGTAATGTGGCAGCATGTGTATGTGTTTGTGAGGCACCGTTAGTGCATGCTGCCATATAGATAAGTTACACACAGATCAGGCTAAGTAGACACATATAAAGGGGTTTTGCTTTTAGGGGGTGCTTTGGTGCATGCTTTTTCTCTGCACTTCAGCATAGCCATGGGGGAATCTCAGCTGTGCTGTGACTCTCTGCGCTTCAGCATAGCCAGGGGGAATCTCAGCTGTGCTGTGACTCTGCACCTCAGCATAGCCATGGGAGAATCTCAGCTGTGCTGTGACTCTCTGCGCTTCAGCATAGCCATGGGGGAATCTAACCTGTGCCGTGATTCTCTACACTTCAGCATAGCTATAGGGGGATCTCAGTTGTACTGTGACACTTTCTCTAAGCTTCAGCATGGCCATGGGAGAATCTCAGCTGTGCTGTGACTCTCTGTGCTTCAGCATGGCCATAGGAGAATCTCAGCTGTGCTGTGACACTCTCCACTTCAGCATAGCCATGGGGGAATCTCACCTGTGCCGTGATTCTCTACACTTCAGCATAGCTATAGGGGGATCTCAGTTGTACTGTGACACTTTCTCTACGCTTCAGCATGGCCATGCAGGAATCTCAGTTGCGCTGTGACTCTTTCTCATCTTTTGATGTGTACCGCTTAAGGAGACAGAAGTTGATTATCAGCCAGATCCTCCTTTTACTTATCTGTGCACATGTCATGTCACAAACTGACAGGACGGGTGCAGTCTGCCCCCCCCACCCCCCATTCGGAGTCCTGTCTTTCTATTTATTTTGTCTGCATCCACTACTGCTGTGTGGTTGCCAGACTAGACTTTAAGAAGCTAAAGCGGTGGGATTGTTCGGTGATGGTTATTCTCTTTTTCAAGCCGTTGTTTATATCCCCTCCTGAAATGTGCCTTGTAAATGGGAGGTATCTGGTGCTGACCTGTGAAGGTTCAGGCAGAACAGAATTGAGCCAATGGGGAAATGCAGGTGAATGTGAGGTTGTGTATGTTTGTGCGTGTATGTATGTGGTTGCCTGTACCTGTCTCTGTGTGTTTCTGTGTTTGTATGAGTGTGTGTCTCAGTCTGTGCATGTGCCCTTTGGTTCTCTATGTGTCTCTGTACTATGTGGTCCTCTCAGTCTGTGTGTGTGTGTGTGTGTCTGCGCGTTTCTGCGCAGCTGTTAATTGAGCAGCCCACTTGTTCATTGCTCTAGGGACGGGCTGGCTGTGTGAGAGGCCGAATCTGAAGGAAGCAGAGCTGACAGGCAGACTGGCTGTGCGGAAATGCCACACCGTGACTGCATCAACATGTCTGGGTTCTTCTGGGTGATCAGACTTCATTTATTTGCATTGGTGTGGCACACAAAGTCTGTTACTGGTCAGACAGCAAAGCCTTTTGCTAAGCCAAACATAGTGAAAAACACTTAAGAGCTCTGCCTGCTTTTTCACACATTACTCTTTACCTGCTCTCTTTCTGCTGACACCTTGCTTCACTCCTTCCCTGCTCACACTTTGTTCTCTCTCCTTATACCTTACTCTGTTTTACTGCCTCCCTGCTCACGCCTTACTCTCTGCTTTGCTCTCTCCTTTCTCACACTTTACTCTCTGCTTTACCTTCTCCCTTCTCATGCCTTACTGTGCTTTACTCTCTCCCTGCTCACACGTTACTCTCTGCTTTACTTTCTTCCTGCTCATGCCTTACTCTCTGCCTTATTCCATCCCTGCTCACACCTTACTCTCTTGTTGACTCACTCTCCTTCTCCCTGCTCACACCTCACCCTCTGCCTGCATTCTCTCTGTTCGTCCCTGGCCGTCTTTCTCACGCATGTGTTACATTGCAGTAGACCACGATAAAAAGTGGAGAGCCTGGCTGAATTGACCGGAGAGGTACTGACAGGCGTTTAGATAAGTGCCTCTCTGTATCTGTTCGTCATTTAGGCATCTAGCCTTCAGTGCCATGCTATCACCTCTTCTTCTCTCCAAACTGTGACCCACATTCAGAGAAGATTGTACTGTAATATGGAGAAGTAAGAAAGCTTTTGAGGAAATCTACCCATTTTTTGACCAGGAATGACATTCGGCTCCTCCTTGATCATTGTCTTCCTTCATGGAGACATAGCGTCTGTCACGCTGATATTCCACATCTCATGCGGCGGCCGTCGTGGGCGTGCTGGGTGACAGGCACTCATAAGCTGTTGTCTTAAAACAGGATTTCTTGAAGTGACACGTTTTCCCAGAGTGATAGACCACCCCCCCCGC
>JAODLC010000021.1:1856470-1905170 GCA_026781145.1 Hippopotamyrus pictus | reverse complement strand
CCGCCCCCCCCCCCCCCCCCCCCCCCCCCGCACAGTCTGAGCTTTTGCAGACATGATCTGTTATTAAGCAAATGAAGTGCTCCAGGCCACTATTAAATCCCTCCACTTTGTCATGGCTCGCTTTAAGTTATCACGCCCCCTTTCTCTTATTCATCACTTACACCCTCCTGACTCCTCACATTTTCCAGACGGTGTAGGTAAAATATTTTGAGTCGGTCTCCCCTTTGAAATGCGGGCGAATGAGAGGGGATTCTAAGTGTTAATCAATGAGTCTTAAGAAGCTGCATTGATCGGAATCCAGAAGTTTAAAACAGAAGAGCTGGGTTACCCAGCCACAGCTGATTTGGCGGGGGGGGGGCACGGCCCCAGCTGCCATGCTGCCATGCAATAGGATGGCCAGGGGTTCGGTCTGGAATGTTCCACTCACCTTCGAGCCCGTACCAGGTAACTGTGATTGATGCCATTAGCAGTTCTGCTAAGGCTGGAGATCGCGTGATATCAGCAAACAATTCCTCATTTTTAAACAAGACTTTTACCGCCGCTTTGCCCTGCTGCCCCCATGGCATAAATCACGGCGCTCCCTCTAGTGCTGCCGACGTGTCATCGTAACCTAGAATTAGCAGTTTCCTGGCTACAGAGCCCGTCTGACAGAAGGGCTGTATTTTGGACATTTCCTGCCAGCCTGGGGAGTGGAGAGAGTCTGGCCGGGAGGGACTGGCAGCTGCTAGCCAGCCATTGATTGCATTAATTGATATGCCAATATGTAAGTCTGTTACATCCGCCGGTGCTTAGGATGATCGCTAACAAGTCCTTCTGATCAATGACCCCAGTGAAGACCACCTTCATTAATGAGAAATGTGGTAATTAATGTTATCCCTAAACCGATTAGGGCATGTAGCGCATCCGCTGGTTAGCAGTGCAGCTGACGATGCTGTCATATTACTCATCAATCCCATCGTCCCTCTCTTGTGTGCACCCTTTTTGGATGTGAAAGCATTTTAGAGAGCGTCAGTGGTACCGTGTGTGCTTACGTCTCAGAGAACGCTACTCTGTTTTTAATGCTAACCCCAAACCCTGTATCCAAAGCCTTAAGAATGTGTTTTGAGATTTTTTTTTTTTTTTTTTTTTTTTTTGCAGGGTCTCCTTATTCAGTGGCAATTCAGTTGAATCATACAGTACATGTTATGCATGTTTAAGTGTGTTACTAATGGGTTGTAGATAATATTATTTACCTTGGCCAGAGCTCTCTTTCCTCAGCTGGGTCCGAAATGTGAGCTGTTTTCACTGCAGAATTAAAAGTAAGCCTTCACTACACCTTTGCTATTAAGGCTCACGGACATTGCAGTCCCCAGCATTAGCGTGCGTTGTGTTCGCGACGCCTGCCTATTTCCGTGAGAGTCCGAGTGCCATTCCTGGCGCGTGACATCATCCCGCTCACCTGTTTGGAAGCGGTTGTTGCTTTTCAGCCGATGATAGACCGCAGCTGTGAGATGCTGTTCCTCTGAGCAGCTTGATCGAAATGGGGCAAAACCCCTCCGCTTAATAAAATGCCTTCTGATGGACATGTGGGCAGCACAGAGAGTACAGCACTCATCAATCAATGCAGTAGTTTTCAAATTGAAGGAGAAGTCGTGTCTTGACTGGAATACATTAGCCACGTTACTGAAGAGCATAATTTGTCCCTGTGTTTTTGCTTCCTGTAAATCGTTTGGAGGATGGGCCTTTTTGTCCGTTGTTCTCTAGGCTGTAAAAGAGGAGCTCATGTTGACACCTGCAAACTACACAGGAACACCTCGACCTCTTGTGCTAAAGAAACAACAAATTTTCAAGTGTAACATGCTGGGACTCCGACTTTCTTGCAAATGTGCTTTAAATTTGCGTTTGCATTTACTTATTTAGCAGATGCTTTTGTCCAAAGTGACGTATCAGTGAGGAGTGGAAGAAGGATCAGCCGGGGCTCCTGCACTTATCAGGCTTAGGGCCTTTGCTAAAGAGCCCAGGAATGATGTAATTTGTAACTTTTTGATGGGATTGGAACCCACAACATTATGGAGATGGACACAGACCCCCCTAGGTACCTGAGCTGCATAGGTGGAAATGTGAAAATGGGAATTTTGACTGTGTGTCAGTGTTATAAAGTTAAAAACAGGCAGTTTACCCAAGTAAACTTATTGTTCCTGCTTAACCTGTTTCAGATACAGGTCAGTACAGGTTAGCTGGTTCTCAGATGGGCAGCGAAGTACACCTATTTTGGGTGTCAGTCCTGGTCCTCTGTACACGTATGTAGGGAGGGACACAGTCCACATCTACCACGTACCCGGGGCTGCTGAAGCTGAGGAGAAGAGACAGAAATCGTTTGTGTTCCTGATAGCTGAGTCTGAGAAGCCTAATCGGTATTTACAGCAAGGTGAGCTAAATAAACAGTGAGTAAGCTGTCTCGGCCTGGGAGGTGTCAGGGCCTGGAACTCGTTGGAGCCTTCACTTTGAATGGTTTTGTAATGACCCTGCAAGACCCCAGGAGGATCCCCTAATTGAAAATTAATATGGAATCGATGGTGCAGTCCATTTGCATATTGATCATAAATGACTAGGCCTGCACCGCACGCCTGCATGTGGGATCAATAGGGCTCTCCCACCGCTGGATCGTGCTGCATGACAGACACACTCCGGAGGTCAATCGCTGTCGCTTGTTAAGGCCTTCGCCGTCAGCCACACAGGTCGGAGCGGGACAAGCAGGGACTGCCTTCCGAATGGAGGTTGTGTTTATCTAATGAGGTAGCAGGCGCGTTTATGAGCGTCAGGCTCCCTAAGAAGGATTAGGATTAGGGATGCAAGCCCAGTCGGTGAGCCATGCGTCGCCTTTTAATGTTAGAGGTAATGTTTTGCTGGAGATTTTTAATCAGTACCAAGCTGCTCTAGATGTCTGCTCTAAAGACCGAGCGACGGGCTGAATCGTCTGTTATAATTTTCCCTGATAACACTGGAAGCACGTTACCTGGCATTAAATGGACAGCAGTGTTTATAAAGCAGGGGTGTGAATCCTTAGGGACACAGCATAAACACCAGGCAAGCTCTGGAAGTCCGTGCTTAGGGCTTTCTCGCTATTACTCATTGCATTCCACTGTTGCATCACTTCTAAAAGTTAAAACACAGTTTTTGAATTAAAAGATTATTCCATAATCATATTTTCATATCTTCCTGATCTTTAAGCTCCTACAATTTAATCTGTCCATTGTGGGGACAATTTATTTTTAAATATTGAATCCTTAATTGTGTCCTCGACAGGTGTAGGCCCATTAATATAGCTGTAGATTACTCATCAGCGGTATGGATCATTCATCCCAGCGCTAAAGGGTGCAAAACCTGACAGATGTGCACAGTATGATTAAAAAGTTGTTGCTATGTATTGAAGTGACAGTGTGGCCTGCTCGTGCGGTTGTTGAATGTTCAGCCGTCGTCACTCTTTCCGTCCCTCTCACACCTGCGATGCACTCGACCCCAGTGTTTCACGAGTGAGTAAACATTGCAGAGGAAACAAAACTAAATGCGGCAAATGGATCGTTTTGGGTTACGGCCTGTTTGGCTGCCTATCTGGCCAATACACCTGGTATACAAAAGTGAAACTAGAGCGAGTGAAGGCATAAGGGACATAGGAAGTGCCAGTCCACAGCAGCAGAGCTAAGAATTAATGCAGCTGAACATGTCTGGCCTTCCCATCGCATACCACCCTCCGTGAGCCGCTAGGCAGACCGGGGGAGCATCTGATTACCTCATTATAGGGCCCTTCATTGACTTTTCCGCTGCGAACTGATGAACTAGGCTGTGGACAAGGGCACGTAATTGGTGGGAAGCAATTCTTATCACAGCCTGGTCTCCTACAGGACCAGGCTTGGATGAAAGGGAAACCAGCAGAACGGAGTCAGTTTAGAGCAGGACTGGCAGGCGGCTGATTAGCTTGAAGAGCTTTAGGGTGTACCTGGGACAGATATGCTGTGTATACATAGGAATATCCAGACAGCTCCTCTAGTCGAGAGAATTGTGGGACGGAGATTGACTCTGCATAATGCCGTAACCTTCTACGGGTGGATTTGCAGTGCTGTCCTGGCATGTATATTGCATCTTAAATTATTCACAACATCCCAAGTATCAGCATTCAAGATTATTTACCTGTAATTTGAATGATGTACTTTGTGTCATGCATATTTTTAGCTTCTTTAAAGATCAGAAAAAGCTCATGGTGTTTAGCATACAAATGGGAATGGGCTTCCTGTTTACCAGAGGAACAGTCTATGACAGGAGTAGTCACTGAGGGCACCAGCTATTAGCAATGATTGTTAATCCCGCGTAATGCCCAAATGAGACTGGGCTGTTAATTTCCATACCTATATGTGGAGTCAGCGCGGTAGCTTGGACTAACCTTTCATTTCATAAATGATGCTCATGTGATGTTGAGACATTACGCTAACCATTTCTGCTGAGAGTTACACCGTCGTATTGGATTATGTGCCGGAGCAAAGCTCCTCATTTGCGCAGCTGAATGAGCTTATAGGGCAATACACCTCACCTCGCAGTCATTTGTTCCACAAAAAAAATGGAAAGGTCTTGAAACATCAACATGCCCACCAATAACAGGTCTATCACCTTTTTACCTCTGGAGAAGCTAGTAAAGCAGGAAGAAGATAGTATCTAGCTTGTGGTCCCAAATAAAAAGGAAGAGGGACTGAAATTTGAAAGTGCTACAGATTTGCTGCAGTGCAGTGTGAATATGTTTTAATATCTGCTGAGGAATATATAGTGTGTGAGATTTTTAAGAGTGTAGATTTTACTTTTTCATTATTTCTACGGCTTCTGTTCCAATAATTGCTCTTCAAAGATAACCAACAGTACTTTATATATGCTGTACACCCACCTACAGCAAATTGTGGTATGCATGTTTTGAAACTGTAGTTTCACAAGTATGTAAACCTTTGTAATGTGAAGTTAAATATAGCCGGATGATGTGGAATTTGGGCTCCTTATATTCATGTTTCACACTAAAGAACAGTGCCTGGGAAGAAGGGAAGAAAGGAAGAAGGAGGGAGGTGCTCGTGGGAAGAGAAAAATCACAACACTAAAGAGCTGTAAAGTGTTTCAGGACTAGCCTGGGAATCTCATATCCATCTCTGTTGGGCTACATTTAAAGACCTCAAATAGTGAACTGAACAGAAATGAAATGAAGTGCTGTCACTTGACATGCTTGACCTACGCTGGTGCAGCTTAAGACGTGAGACCCAGTCTTGGAAACATGGTCCGTTTGCATTACTGGGAGCGGCAGGGAAAAGAGAGCATGGCTGGGTGGCCGGAGGAGTGAACTGGGAGCACTCACCAGGACAGGTTGATGTCCTTGCATATATTTACAAACTGATAAGACTTTTGATTCTTATAGGCCAGTGTTTCTCAACTCAGTCCATGGGGACCGCCAGAGAACCCCCCCACCAGCACACCTGTACCAGGTTCTTGGTCTTCTTGATTGTTTGGCTCTGGTGTGCTGAGAGCTGGGAGGTAGCAAAGAATTTGGACTGTCTGGAGGTCCCCAAGTACTGCATTGAGAAACACTGTCACAAGCTGATGGGAAGGACTTTAACACAATTAGGTGAGCTAACGTATAAATACTGTACTGTAATGTAGTTTGTCCTGCATAATTTTTAATATTCAAGTTTTAAGGTGCTTCTCTTAAAATAATTTCCTTCAAAAATAATTCATGTGACTTTGCTTAGTACTAGTAATAATAATAAGTCTTGCATGGCATATAATAATAATAAGTCTTACATAGCATTTTTCTTAATGAGTCAAAGGGTGGTGAAGTAATTACAAATGGTTTATCCAGAACAAACATCATGCTATTATGCGGCATCAATATTATGCTTCATTCTGTCAGAAATGCTTGCTCATGTATTTGTAGCTGTAAGTGGTATTTACAGCAGGTGGAAGGGTCTCAAGGTTGTCCCAAAGCAGGCCCACCCTGGGAAGCATGTCTGTTGGATTTTTAGTGTTATAACTTTGTGACTTATCATTTAATCTCAATGCATTTGCCACTACACTTGTTTTATTTTTATATGTCATCTTTTTTTTTTGTAGGTTTGATAGAATATTCTGTTTTAGTTGTACATGCAAATGTACTCCAAAAATCAAGAATAGCAGTTTCGGGCATATCAATAATAATTAGATTGCAGAGCTAGGTTTATAATGTACAAATTACTGTGGCAAAAATACTTATCTATTAAGTCTTAATAAGAATGAAAGCAATTAGATTATCAGGGGTCCTGTGTCTCACGTCGGAAATTACGATTTCCGACGAACGATTTACAATTAGTACAGGAATAGCCACTGCCATTAACGCTGTTGTAGGTACAGTTTTCCTTTCGCCATCAGTCACAGCCCTTGGTTCAAATGGACCTGGACATCTTAAGTGCGTGTGTGTGGGCTTGTTGTGCAGCCTGGTAGGCTGATAGCTGCTAAATTATTAATTCTTTCTGCACAACAGCAGTGGCACATCCACAGGTCCTGTGCTCTGTGCTGCGCAGTGCCCTCTTTAGAACACTGGACAGCACTAAAAGTCTGGGGAAGAAAGCAAATAGGAGATTGGGTGGTGCAGGGTTCCTGGGTTCTAGAACCTTGTGTGTTCCATGTTGCCAACTTCAAACAATTGATTCTGGTTCATTCAGATTTACCTAGAGAAATTGAATAATAAAAAGAGGTTGGGAACAAACAGTTTTCCTATTAAGAGGAAAAGTCAGACACGGTACTACAGCAGCAGTCTGTCCCTTTGTCATCCCACTGCCATTGTAGGATCATTTTTCATGGTTATTTGAACTGGAAAATGAAAGAGAGGTTTGTGATTATTTCATATAAATGACAACACAATCGCATTACGGCGAATACAAATACGGAGACGGTTTTGCCATTTCATTTTTTTTTTTCTCCAAATAATGGAGGGAAGTCGGGGGAGACGAGAGCAGCGCCTGACTGTGAGTGATTTTTAAATAAAATCTCCCGGTTTGGCGGAGCTTGAAGGTTTCATGGTTTCTTCTCCGCTACAGAATCCGTTTGGAGGTGGCTGGAACCCGCACAGCTGTATTAATACATCTTACCCTTTTTTGTCGTCATGACGTCACCTTGCTGTCTGAAGCATGTGCAGCCTGCTGTGCGATGCAGGTCAGGCGTGAATCTGGGCGAGGGCTTCTGATTGGCAGCAGCCAGCATCCGTGTCGTCTGGGGCAGGCGCTCAGGTTCGGTTGCTATGATACAGCTCTGTTCTGTCATCGCCGCTTGCTCCTGCCTGGGCTGGACTCAAAAGGAAGATCACGTGCCGATCTGTGGGCCATGCAGACCTCAGCCATAGGCACCAGAACCTGTGTGCATCCCGACGGATGACGGTGTGTCTTTCTGGTTTAGGTTACAAATACAGTGCCGACAATTTTATATAAAGATAATCTGAACATAAAATATTCCCCAGATATTCCAATGGCTCTTTTGACCATTTCCTTCGTATAATTTGGAGTCGTCTTAACATGTTTGAAATAATAAAGATGTGTTTTTGCTGCTGTGGGTATGTATTTAGATGCTGAACTGTGGGAAGACTGACATTCGTCTGAACATCCCATAAAATACGCTGTATTTCCGCATATTGATTTATTTTATTTCTCTTCTGCCGGTCCCAGTGTAGGCAGATCATCTGGCAAATAGGTACGCTTCTGTGAATGAGGCGGCAGTCTTTTTTTTTACATTTTCAGTGACCTTATCAGAAACATCCCAAGCAAAACATTGCATAAGTAGGACATGGTAGAGATTTAATCAACAACAATTAAAGTAAACCTCAGCAAAGCTTCAATTGTGCTTCTTAAACATGACATATTTATATGCTTGCATGCTACATATCTGTATATCATTGTTGTCTGCTGCACTGAACAGCGCGGCTGTGACGAGTTCAGGTTATGTAAGTGTTTTTTTTCCCCTTCATTCCTTTTTTGCCAAATGAAGGATCAATACCTCCTGTGGGTTATGCATATGGAGGACCCGCCACGCTGCCGAAACACACGCAGCCCTGCTCTCTGCTGTGCTCTGCACCCGTCACGTTTTCCAAGCCACTGGTGAATACTTCAGACCTGATCTGATTGCCCTCTGGGATGATGTTGATTTTCACGTGTTTAGTTCCCTCCGTTTGCCCCCTCCTCTCTATTCTATTCAACCCGATGCTCCACCGACACCACCCCCAAGCACATCTACAGAGAATGGAAAGAGCATGGGGAGAATGTGGGCGAGATGGACGTAAAAAGCGACCAGGCTCAGGGATGACCCCCAGGCGTGCATTCAGGTCCCAGGCCTGGGCCGCGGCTGAGAGATGCACATCCAGGCCCATCTTTCTGGCCGGCATTGTGCGTGTGCACGGCTGTGTGAGCCTCTTACCGCGCCCAATGGCTTTCCTTTGTTGCATTTAGGACTGAGGCTGGAGGAGGCCATGAATACCAGGCCCTTCTGACCCCAGAGTCACTCCTGATACGCCCTGTTCTCAAATGAGAGGCACTGCATGCATTATGGTATAATGTTAAAGTCATCTTAATGGTCTGAAAATACATTTGGGCAAAGTGATTCCCTGTATCTCAGTATAGATGTGAATGAGGTGACCCTCTGTGTCTGAAGATATTTGTGAATTAGGAGACTGAATCTGAACGAGGTGAATGTCTGACATCTGAATATGTATCTTGAATGAGGTGACTCTGTGTCTGAATATATATCTGAATGAGACGACTGTATGCTAGGTCAAGGGGATTCCCTGGGAAGAGGAGTATCTCCTGGTTAGTGTGGGTGTAGGTGCAGGTGCACGTCAATAATTAAAACTATTATGACAAACGCCTGCTTGCACAGTGAACTTTGTAGTTTATGTTATTAACTCACCAAACTTTTAACACCATGCATTACCATGCCTCGGACACCTGAATCGTCAGTGTAAATTTAGATGCCTCCAGCTGCTTGGGGTCATGTTGGGGTCATGTCAGGGCCAGTGGGGGGGGGGGGGGGGGGGGTACGTGCCACTGGTCAGGAATCGTAACTCAGCCCAGTGTCGCAAGGGACACATATTTCCACATTCTGTAGTGTCTGGAATATGGTGGTCCCCGTTGTAAATTCAACATAAACATCATGTGAATTAAAATGTCTTTAATGTTTAAATTTTTTTTTTTTTTTTTTTTTTTATGGCTGATGGCTTGATTATATCTGGGTACCCCTCTTTGGGGTGAAGGAGGTTTCCAGCATCTCCCTGGGGGGGTTGGTCATTTGAAGGGGGCATGTGTCTTTTTTTTACCCCCTGTTGTGGGGATTTCTGGGGGTGGGTGGATGCAGAGCTGCTGATAGTAAAAGCAGACGATGCATTAAGGCCCCCCGACCCCCAGTGTGGTGTCTGTGTGCCATTGTTCTGTGGTATACCCCTGTCGATTTCATTTTACACCACAATGTCCAGGGACAAGTCTGCTTTGATATTGGGAGTGAGGGGTAGTTTTAGGGTGCCAAAGATATGGGGGGGGGGGGGGGGGGATATGTTCCACACAGAATAACACAAAGGGGGTGGGAGGTGTCGCAAAGTTGCATTGGCAGAACAGTATGGCGATCAGAAACAACGAGAATCTGTGCAATCTGACATTAAGCAGGGAACTGAGCCACAGAATAACAGTTTGTATCGAGTCTCCTGGTTCACATGAAAACAATACTTATAATAATAATCATGTCTGAGCCCAAGCATCAGGGGCAGCCGCACAGGCTGCTGGTGCCTCCCCACCCGGCATCGGGGCCTGGGAATGGGCTGCGCGGAAGGTGCTCGTTACGGAGGGAGGAACAGCCTCGCTGATCTGCTCCTGCTTCTGTCGTCAGTTTGGCCGGATTATAGAAGAGGAGAGGAAGCTAAGAAAATGCCTGTGGAATTCTCTCCTGCTGCCTTTTAAGAAGCCTCTTCTGGAAGCCCATGCTTTCCATCCATTATTTATTTCCTGGTTTGTCTCTGTTTATTACGATTTTCATCATGGTGGCGTTAATGTAACGTTGTCACTGGGAGATGAGGAGTTTGCGTCTTGTGCTGGAGCATTCCTCATCGGAAGGTTCCAGCAGAATTCCTCAGCTTCAGTCTGATTTTATTATTGTTGTAAATTTCTAAGAGTGCGCGTCTCTGCCTGTCTGCTCCTCTCAGTGTGCTCGCTGCTTGTGTAGGGTGCCACCTATGGGTAAGTCTGCGTCTCTGCACGCTGCTTAGTAAATGTCGGTGGTGCATAGGAAGCAGCCGCTCTAGTTTCTGTCCGAATCCCCAGTCAGAGCATTTAGCAGAGGTGCTCGGGATCTCCGTTACAAGGCAAATAGGGAAATCAGTGCTTGCATGTATAACATTGTCAGAAAATGCATAATCGCCATAATCATTTAGGAATTTTGCATCTACTTTTGATCATCTTTGTTTTAGAGCTTGATTACAATAATTCATTTCGACTATCAAATTCCGTTTAAGAATAGAGTAAGATGGTGACGCCTGAGTGGCACCCGTTTGATTATCGGAAAGGCTGCTTTTTAGTCGTATCATTTGGTCCTGGCTTTCTGCTCTTGGGCCCTGGATGACCTTTTGTTAATTACCGCTCGCCTGCCTTTAATCATCGAGTAGCGCCACTCACAGCAAATGAGGAGTAAATGTATCGATCCGTCCTGCTTGCAGATGCAGGGACCCCGAATGGAATCAAAGGCGCGCTCCTGCCCGCGTCGCGGCCGCCGCCACTGGCCACCCTCATATATCTTCCCGAAAAAATGAAATGAAGCGGCAGTGGGAGAGGTCAGCAGGGGGCGGTCACTCGCAGGGGTCGTCAGCATGACAGTGCTGTGAAATGAGGCCAAATTACGTTCGCTGGACAGAAACGTAAACGTTAGCCATTTTTGAGGTGAACCGTGAGAGCCATTTTGGAACAGGCCTGCCGATCGATCGCTTTGTTGTGGGCCTTCAAAAATATCTACATCTGTGTATACACAGGGGCCCATAGCAAGGCATGCCTATTGGTATGGCTGTATTTTATTCATATGTACACTCAGGGCCACTTAATGAGGTATCCTTAAGTACTGCTGTGTAGGACCCTTTTGTCTCTGGAACCATAATGGTTAACAACTTGTATGTCCAGAGATGTCTTTCTGTACACCGCTGTTGTACTGAGCTGTTATTTCTGCACTTGTGGCCTTTCTGTCAGCTTTAACGAGTCTGGCCATTCTCATCTGAGCTCTCATTAACATTAAATGTTTTCAGGAACAACTGCCGCTTGCTGGATGCTTTTTTTAATTTATTGCATAATTTTTTTAGTAAACCCTGGACACAGTAGTACGTGGAAATCTACCACACTGGTATCAATCATGCTGCGTTTAGTATCACTCGCATCACTCCTGCTAGCCGTATAGCGTGTTCTCCCATCCGACCAACTGTCATGTGATCGGCCTCCAGCACCGTGGTCCCTGGGGTGATAATTCACACTGCTGTTGGCCTTGGACACAAGCTTCACCAAATCGGAGTTGTCTCATAGCTTTATACCTGTTCATTGGTAACAAGTACGCTCCCCCTAAATTTCTTACCAAATTGCCCGTATATGTACATGTCTGAGTCAATGGTGTCTGAGTGTGCCCTGTGATGAATAGGATAAGCGGTTACAGAAAATGGATGGATGGATGGATGGATGGTACTGTACCAGATGCATGATTTCAGGTTTTTTTTAACCTGAGCATTTATATTCCCAGCAGACATTTTAGTGTATAACAGACTGCATAGTGTGACAGATTTAATCATTATTTTGGTAGTGGGATAGCCTATTTGCTGTCATATTTACTGGCCTTTTGGTGAATTGGCTTTCTTACAGTATGTACATAATTGATGCGGACTTTGATTTCCCTAGGCCTGAACTTCCTTCTTTCCCCTCTGCTGTGTATGTGGCTCACTGGCCCTAAACGTCGCCGCGCAAAGACTCACCTGTCGCAGTTCTCCGAGACACCCTTGCGCACTTCGGCGGGCAGCACGCCCATTCCCCCTCGCTGCTGTTCGGCAATAAATGTACAGGATATTTTTCTGTTGTCGTGTTGTCAATATATCAATAACTTGATGTAAAAAGCTCAGAGTGTGGAAGCATTTTTCCGAAGAACATTCAAGTGCATTTGACAAGAATTAGCTGAGTTGTGTAGTAACCGATAAGAGTTATTGACTGTGCAGTTTACTGTTGAGCAATCAATGCTATCATGTATTTAGCACAATACCTTTAAACAAAGTGATCGGCACAGGGAATTCTGGGAGTAACGAGGGGCAATAAACAGGTCTGACAGGCTGATTTTACTGTCCATTTCCTGTCTTCCTTCAGCCCGTTATCCCCTGAGCTGACATTTGTTGTTCTTAATTTCTGTCTATTGCATATGGATAAATGGCTCAGTGCTGCTGGGGACCAAGTTCTCCATTCCTCCTGGCAAAAAGTGTAGAAGTATGATGTTTTCAAAGGTGGATTTGTTTGATTTCACGTTGCTTGCATAATTTAGTTAGCGGGGTAGTGACACACAACCATAAGTAAGTGAAGGTAACGACTCGGGGCTGATCACCTGAATCCGGTCAGGCTGATGAAGCAGAAACATGCCCTATCCTCCGTGTGACATTCAATGTCATGTACATGATCTCTCCCAGTCATGGGAAGTCACAGGAGACAGACATGTCAGGATCATAGATGGAAAAAATACAGCAGTATTAATTTCCCTTTAATTATCTTTATTTTAAGTATTATTATTATTGATGCTGTTGTCATCATCATCATCATTATTCACAACAACAACAACAACAACAATAATAGCAATAATAATAATAATAATAATAATAACAACAATAATAAAAGTAGAAATTCAGACATTCCCCCGGAAATGTTTTCCATTAACTTTTTATTCACAGAATCATTGCATTAATATACAAGAGAAATTACTCTTAAAATATCCTTTCCACTTTCGCGATTTTATTTTAAAAAGAGTCCAGGGAGATCCAGAGAACATGTAAGAATGAAGCCCTCCCAATTTATTTCCTAGTCTTTTAAATGCATCAGCACACATAATTCATGTGCCCCCCTAAATTAAAAAAAAAAAAAAACTGCAGCCGTCCCTTTAAGTGTATCGACCAATTCTGATGGAGTACTAATTTACATGTGCTGTTCTCTCCTCCCCCTTCAGGAGAGTTGAGTGAGGATGTGGAGGCGGCTGGTGAGACCGCTGCAGATCAGGAGGACCAAACCAAAGACCGAGAGAGTGGGGGGGAGAAGGAGACCAGCAAACCACCAGGTAAGGCCCGTCTTTTAGACTTTTAAATCGTTCATTGTGGGAATTATTTTGCTTATATGTATTTCAGAGCTGTAGTGGAAAGGGTTTACTTGTACGTTTCTGCCATATCACTGTTAAACTAGTTAAATGAGAGTTTAGTTGCACATTAACATTTATTTCAACATCCTTGCCATAATATACCCTGTATTTCCAAATGGCTCTAAATGTGATCGGGTAAGACCAGCACTGAATATTCACTGGAGGAATAAGGCTGAAAATGTACTGGGTCTGTGGGTTTAATGAGAGCTGGGAAATGTATTTGGGGGCGTGTGAGTTCCCTGCACATGGAGTCTTTACTGGGGAGGGGGGGTAAGCAGCATTTAACAGTGACATCCACACTTGGGGAACAGCAGTAATGTCCTGGTGTGCCTCATCAGGGATGAAACTCCATCCTGCTGGCTTAACGGGAGCCTGTGTGACGATAATGTCACATCGCCCTGCCTTGCAGTGCGTTACAGTGATGTCTGGCTTCCACCTGCTTGTTTTGCCCCCCCTCGGCGAGGTCATGTGATCCTATCAGCTGTGGGACCTGGGTTCCATGTCGCAGCCAGTTGGGGGCTGCATAGCCAATCACTGCTCTCCTAACACCCAACTTCCTCTAGGCTTATTATTTCCAGATTTTTTTTATTCCTCATTTGGTTTTTTCAGATATTTCTTTTTGGCTATCCGAGGCCTCGATGCCACAGCATTGGCCCTAAGATGTAGGGATATTGGATCGCTGCTAAATTACTCGTGGTTATAATTTGGCCATAGTGTCTCTCCCTGTCATTGCGAGGTAATAACAGAATGACATGATACTACGGGTGGACATGTGACCAGATTTGCCCCTGCCCTATTTCACCCTCATTTGGCTGGCTGATACCTGCGCTCTGACTGCTCCTGCAGGTGGCAGTAGCGCGTGGCATCTCCCACACAATGGTCTCGCCTGTCGGTGTTAACAATGGTGTGAGCATTAGAGTTTCTGTGGTTAGATTTGGTAATGAGGTGCGACGAGCCTCTTGAAGAACAGCACATTTCCAGTCTTCATTATCTGGCGTCGCGTTCCGTGCGCTACCAACAAAAAAACAGAACATGTTCGCTCGCTGCAGGTCCGCTTTGAATCTCGAAAGATAAGGACGGCGCACGTGAAACTGTCAATGTGGGAAGTTAGTCGGAGACCACAATGAGCCCACGCCTAACACGTCGATCGGACGTTTCTGAGAAATGGCTTCTAACACATCAGAATAACGGACTTTAAAGGGCTATAAAATGAGCAGTGTGATTAATAATTTACTGATACCTGTGCTCTAGCATTAGCATTTTTGCTTCTAAAAAGCAAGCGGTTTAAGGCCTGATGGCAGTCCTCCCCTGTCACCGTGCAATTGCTAAATAAGTGCCCTTCCACGTCTCCGCCAAGCAAAGGCACGCTTACGTATGAAACATTTACAGGTTCCCAGCGCCTTATTAGAGGGACCTAGTTAAAAATAGCGTGTGTGTTTGTTGGCGGGAGAGCTGCTGTTTGATGTCTTTGAAAGCCCTCTAGGTGGGGAGGTTACAGACATGACAGGAACCTGCATCTGGGATCTGAGAGGCGTTTGGTGATACCAGATTAATGGAAGGCTGTTTTTTTTTTCCTTTGTTTTACTTTTATGACTCACTGACATCATGGTCATCCAGGGAAACTGCTTATTATATTCTACAGCTGCTAAGTTCCCAAAATCCAAACTGTAGAAACAATATTATGTGAAAGTTGTTTTGTCAAATCCATTTACCTGGAGGGATTTGTTTAGGTTTTGGCTCTAGTGCCAGTGATCAGCTAACTGCTGTAAAGATGCTTTAATGAAGGTGCACTCTTCGTATATTTTTTTAACGCTTCACTTCAGACTGACAGTCGCTGGCATTAGCCAAAGCCCCTGGATGTGCTTTTATAAAGGACACTTGGCAGTGTTTTGCACAGAAGGATCACATTATCGCCACATTTTCACACACAGACGTACACTTACACACACACACACACACACACTCAGGCGAGAGCACAGACACACGCACACGGGCTGCTTTGTTTTTAATTATTTGCCGGGAGACAGGGGAGCGAGAGGCTCGAAGAACAATAGCGGGTATCGGCTGTACATTGAAATCATTACTTATTTAAACAATAAATATGTTGGCAGAATCCGCAATTTAGCCACCTTCCCAATAAGCAATCAGGGGGTTGTTTGTAATGCTGGCTATAAAATATTTATAAACAGCCCGGAGCAGTTTTACTCTTACTGTGCCTTTTCTGTGAAGCTGAGGCAGGGATAGGGAAATGGGGATGGAGAACCAAATCAACATTACGGGGAGAAGAGTATTAATGCTGTCACTACGTACGTGTGTGTGTGTGTGTGTGTGTGTGTGTGTGCGTGCGTGTGCGTGCGTGCGTGCGTGCGTGCGCGCGCGTGTGTGTGTGTGTGTGTGTGTGTGTGTGTGTGTGTGTGTGTGTGTGTGGTGGTGATAGTGTCCTGGGTGTGGAGCAAAAGGTGGGGGCTCAGATGGAAGAGGACAGATTGTTACACTTTAGCGTGAAGAGGAATAGCCACAATAGGATTTCACATGTTTAACATAAATATATTGGGAGGGCTGGAATGAAATTGGGTGGCGGGGGCGGTCAACGGTGAGGGTTATGAATAATTCCCCCTCCTTAATTTTCATCACCCTCGCAGACTCTCAAATTACTGAAGCGGCGGAGAGAGCGAGAGAGAGGAAAATGATATTATGGAGCGGGTCATCTGGCTTCTGACAGGCACGCTGCACCCAGACAAATTGGTCCGATCTCTTTCTTTATTTATTCATTCATACGGATCTCGGTGATTGCATGTGTGCCGGGGAGCTCTGCGCTGCATCGCACCCACGTGGGTGAGGAAGGAGAGACAGGGGCCAGGTTAGTGCAGCCACAGGCTTTGTGCATGGGGAACCACAGCACCCCCTACATGCAGAATAGAGGAATAGCATGCACTCATGTAACCCCTCCACTGTCTCCTGTGCAGTAGTTACTTTCTCTGTGCTCTTCCTCCAAGCCGAGTAACCATAGTGATGAAATTCTTGATAAAACAACTGATGGAATGACTTTAAAGGTCTCTCACATTTGAATTTTTCCTTCCGCTTTTCATAAGCAGTCATGAAAGCATTTGTCAATGAGTGATGTCGCAACCTCAATTTCCTATCTGTTCATTGTGACATCACCGTTATATTTGCATACAATTAGTATCCACACTACACTACACAGAATTCACACTTTAAAAGGGCACCTTAGTTAATATTTAGAAACATTCTTAGAACAGTTGTTCTGCCATATTTATCTTTAAAAAGCTTTCCTTTTAAGTCTGACGTAATATAAATATAACAAAAGAATATATACTGTACAACTTTTTTTCTTTACCCTATAATTAATCAACTAGTGGTGCTAAGAGCAGTTGACAGAGGAATTTGTCACTATTATTCTGTAACCCCAAGGAACTGTATTTTTTTGTTAGATCAAAAACCAACAAAGTTGTTGCTGCATATGATGATAGCATTCTGATAGTAAACAATGCCTATTATCTCCTATTAACACGAGGATACTTTCATGTCCTTAAGAATTTATCATATTTAACATCTACATTATTGTATCTGCTTAAACTTTTCCATGACCAAGCTCTTCACTGCATACAGTACCAATCTAAAGTTTGGACACACCCCTAGAAAGGTTTATTTGTACTATTTTCTGTTTTAGAGTAATTAAAACTATAACATATATGGAATTATGCACTGAACAGAAAAGTATTTACAAAAGAAGTCAATTGTTTTGGGGAAGGGGGGGACAACTCTGCAGGTTGCCTGTTCAAATCCTGTGGTCAGCAGAATGACGCCACCATTGGGCCTTAGCAAGGCCCTTAACCCTAACTGCTCCAGGGACTGGCTGACCCTACTTTCTCCTCTATGCCAGTTTCATGAGGTGGCCTCCTGGGATGCTTTTCCAGCTGTCCTGAAGGCAGCCCCACATATATGCTGAACACTCATTGGCCACTTTTCCTTCACTCTCTGGTCAAACTCCTCCAAAACCATTTCTGTTGTGTTCAGGTCAGGTGGCCAGGTCTCATGATGCGACACTATCGCTCTCTTTTGTCGGCGGCCTGGCGTGTCGAAACTTTTGACTGGTACTGTATGTGGGTGTGTTACCCCCCAAAATAATGACAATGGCGGTATCCCGGTACCAGAGGACCTGTGGTGTCTGTTCCGATGACCTCCCTCTCCTGCTCAGACCCCCGATCCTCCTCCAGATTCCCCCCACCCCCCAGGCTTGGTGCTGACATCCTGCCCACCAGTTGAGTGATGCAGCTACGCTACAATAGCGAAAGGCAGGTGCCAAATTCCACTTCACTTACCGGACAGAGAAGCACAAAGGACCCCGGTTACGGAAAAGAGCCATGAATTAATAATCATGCCCTGACCCGTGAGATTCTGCTCTCCACCGAGCACCGGGGGGTTGATGAAAATCCGGCCCATGGTCCTGTCAAAACAGGCCCACGTCTGAAAAGTGGGCAGATTGGCTCAGGAGAATTCAGCGACAACGTGCTTATTAAATTAATCTCACTGTATGTTCCGGCATGCCGGTAACAGCATAGTTCATCACACTGAGTAACAGAAGTGACACTTCGGCCCACAGTGTAAGATGAACTCTGTTGCCGTAGGATCAAGCTCTGGTTCAAATAAAAGCCATCTGCGGCAGCTCGTTCACAAGCTGGCTTTTAATGATAGCGTGTCCTTCATAGTGAACCAAGCTGCTCTGAAACCCCGGGGGGGAGGGGCAGCCCCCAGCGTGAGCCCGTGTTTGGTACTGGCCTGTCACATGACTCTCGGTCCGCATGTCGAACCCCCTTCATTCCATGGTCCATGCTTGCTTGTTTTTTTTCCCCTCTGATAACAGAAAAATTGGTGAAAGTGTGACAGATATTGTGACATGTGCGACTGGTTCCCCTTCGCAGTGGCAAATGACAGGTATCTGTCTGCTCGGGCCACATGGCACATGTTTAAGGGCTCCAAGGAGACCCTGTAAGCTTGTATGGGCCATGTCATAAAGTTAATCCCCCCCACCCCCCAGTACTCCAGCATGAGCCAGATTCCTTGGGGGCACGCTGTGCGGATTCCAGAAGCTCAGATGTGCCCCCTGCAGGCAGAGCACAGAAGCAGCATGCCGGCTGCCCCCGAGGAGGTCAGACCGTTTGGCCCTTCAGTGGTCAACCCCAGGGAAGTTCATTTTTATCCAATGAGCGGATTTTTGTTTAACATTTCCTTTGTTTATTGGTGGATGTGTTTAATGGGATTGGGTCAGGCTGGCTCTAATAAGCTTTTTTTGGCTGACCCCTATTTCACTGGGAGATCCAGTGGGCTGCTCTAAACGAGTGATGGGGCCCCACGGTTTAACCAGCTCAGCTGTCCTGGCCCTGATTACTACTGACACTTTAATGTCTAAAGCCAGGCTTTGGTCAGTCCACCCTAACCCGCACCCTGCCCCCCCATGTCTCAGTGCCCCCGCCAGCACTGTACAAATCGAGCCAAATTTAACTCTTTATGGCCTCGTTAAGGGCCAGAAAAAACACCTTCTTAAGTGTCACATTAAGTCTTTAGTGCTGGCAGCTGGCAGAATGCCCCTCCTCCACCCACCCCCCCACCCCACCCCGAGCCCGTCTCTGCCAGCTCCCTGTGGATTAGGCCACTTTACAAGCCTGGCAGCGCCTGCCCTCTTCACCCCCTTGTCTGTTACACGGTTAATTTCGTGGCTCCTGTTTTATTTGGCTGCCCCCACCGGGCACCACGCCGATGAGGGATTAGTGATGTCTGGCCGCAGCTAGCTGTACATGCCTGCTGCTGTGATGGAAACCTGGGCTCTTCACAGGAATTTACGCCTTTTAGCATCTTTAGCGATATGTGTTACTATGGCGCTGTTTAAAGCCCCCACCCCTCTGTGCTGTTCCTGCCTCACTTAGCTGAAGGCGACGTTCATGTCACATGCTCTAATAACAGTGGTGCTGCCATGGACAGTTAGAGAAGAAGTAGAGGATATAGTCACTCACTACAGCTGTGGCCCAACTAGGTGTTTTTTGATAGTACCTTCATAGTTTCATAATTCATGAACTAGGATCTGGAGAAACTTCTCCTGTTCAGCACCTCTGCACAGAGGAGCTTGGCTAGGTCCATGTGAGCTTGGCTAGGTCCATGTGAGCTTGGCTAGGTCCATGTGAGCTTGGCTAGGTCCATTGTGTTGCCGTGTTGGTGGTGCCGCCTGCTCGGGCTGGACATGGAGCCACTGAAGCTGCATCAGACACCAGCTCCTGTGTGCCTCTCCCTGCCTGGCCCATGGGGACTTCCTGGAGCTCACTTAGCTGCTTAAAAAATCCCAATTAAGTCCACAGATCTGCTGTGTAAGCATTAAGGAAACTGACATGGACGGGGTTTACCTGGGGGTATCACGCTATCAGTCAAACCTTCTCCTGGGACCTTAAAGTAAGTGAGGTTTTATCACTTCCAAACTCAACTATCACGCTGTATCCCTCCTCTCTGATAGCAACATACATTTTCATAAAGTATTGCGTTGACTTCTGCACCCTATAGCAATTAAAACTGCTATTTTGGAACCAATGACCGTCTTAAATGTCCTGTGGTCAGGGACAGCGTGTACTCTTAAGTAAAAATCCTTCTTCTAAATCACCCTCCCAGTTAATTTGCTGTCTTTACTTAAGAGTACACTGTGTATGAAGGAGGGTGTGATTGTTTCAGGTCTTTTAAATAGAAGTTTTGTGATAATGCATTTAGTCAGTTCACAGATATCAAAGGTTACAGTGTTTGAATGTTATTGTTTCCATTTGTCATTCTGTTTATAACTGCAAACCGAAAATCTGTGGTGCAATTTAGTTTTAATATGTGGTTCAGTTTCTAAGATGAAACAATATTTAGTGAATCATACAATACATACATGCAAAAGAAAAAAAAAATAGATTCAACTTTATTTTGCTTTGTTGTTATAGCAACACTAGTAGAAGTCCAGACAAGGAGTGATGTGGATTTTTTTTTTATTTATTTAAAACCTTGATGCCTCTTAAGATGCTGGGCGCACATTTAACTCCTCCCGCAGCCGTGTGAACCTGTTAGCCTTCTTGATAACACGGCCGTAACTTCAAACATAAACTCTCAGGAGTGGGTAGAACGTGAACCAATTTGACGTTGCAAAATGTTTTGACTCTAAATGTGTTCTGGAACTTGATATCCCGGTGATCAGACATCGATGCAGACAGCCGGCGAGGGCTTCTGAGAAGCTCTGGTATTTCTTTGGGTTTCAGGGGAGAAGATGAGGAGACAGTGGGGGGTAAAGGGTTTTTTTCAGATCAGCTGATCCTTGGTAAATGTGACTACATCCAGTTGAATACACATTTGAAGGCTCTTCCCTCCCTCTAAGGGATGCTGCTGATTGACTCGTACCCACACTTCTGAGCTTGGGCTCATCATAGAAGCCTTTTGTCTTTGTTCCCCCTGTGCAGCAGCATGTGTCCAGGCAGAGAGGGATCACACGGATTCCCCCGTCTCCTCCAAACGCCCACCCTCCAAGTCGGGAGTGACAGAAGGTCCTCTTTTGTCTAAGTGCCCGAAAACAGCTGAGAAGAGCACTGACGAGCAGGTGAGCAAGCTCATTGTACATATTGGTTCTTTTAGCTTAGAAAGTAATTATGACATATTTCCACTATACTCTAGCAGTGTTTTTTTCCATTACCAAACTATTAGAAAATAATCCCCCCACAACAACAAAAGAGGTTTACAGATATAATAACAAAATAATTAAATAAGCATTGGCGTATAATGTGAGCGCTCTCTCTATCAGACCCAGGTGTACCAGTGTCCCTATTGCAAGTACAGTAATGGCGACCTGAACCGCATGAGGATGCACGTGATGACACAGCACTCGGTGCAGCCTATGTTCCGCTGCCCACTCTGCCAGGACATGCTCAACAGCAAGGTTCACCTCCAGCTGCACCTGACGCACCTGCACAGCGTGGCGCCCGACTGCGTAGACAAGCTGATCGCCACGGTAGGGGTGGGGGCGTCCCTGGGCAGTGTCTATGTCCCCCTCAAGTCTTCTAGGTCAATCCTTGAAGACCTTTGACACACCTTTGATCTCTCTTTTGTGAGACAAACATTGGTTAGCTGAAGGTGGTCTTTAAGAGCAGTTGGTTCCACTTCTGGCATATCTTTACCTGGTAATGATTCCCTCGATCTTTGTCCCCGTCCCCTGTCTCATCTGAGATGTTAATTTGGCTAAAAGCTGCCTTGGCCACTGAATCATTACATATGACTCTACCATGTCACTGTGAACTTGCATTAGTGTAAGAAAACCACATCTTAGTGCCTTGATAATGCTTGAGCTTATTGTGGGGATATAATGACGTAGGATGCAGTCAGTTCAAATATAAACAAAGAAATTTGTTTTTTGAAGAAAAGAAATGGTTTTAAGGGATAATTCAGCAGGCAATTTATGAAACAGTTTCATGTTTTCCTGTAATTCTTTCATCACTCTTTTTATATTGCTTGTTATTCACTCCCTAATGGTTCCTCTGTTTCCTCCTGAGAAACTTGTATGATTTTCTTAATTTCACCCTCCAGCAGATCTTTAAAAGGAGCCTTTGCTGTTTTTCCTCACCGTTAACTGGCTAAGAGAAATGTAGGCACTGTATGCTCAATTTTGGTCAGTGCAAGAAAGGGTAACTTCATGACTAATCTCACAAGGACAAGTGTCGCTCCCTGCATGCCGATCAGCCAGAAATCAAATGGCAAACGCATTAGGATGAAACACCGCAGTATTTTTTCTTTATAGAGCTAATGCAACCAAGCTTTGCCAAATAGAGAGAAGCAGTTCATACAATGTGCAGTCAAACCAGCACCTTTTTTATTCCAAGTGGAAATAAATTACAAGGTGCACTCTCCCACCTTGTGTGTCTTGCTGTGAACCTAATGAATTCTGAAAATGGGTGACTTTTATTTCTTGCAGACTACACGTAAAGATGTACTTTTGACTCCCCTCGCTCACTTGCTCTCTTTCTCTCTCACCCTATCTCTCTCTCTCTCTCCCTCTCTCCCCACCGCTTGCTCGCTCAATCCTTCCATCTCTCGTTTCCCATTTTCTGTCTGTCTGAGATGGGGGCAATGAAAATAATTGTGCTTCATTAATTCGAGTCTAGCTAGATGATAGCCATTTTGAACTATGTTTGCCAATTAAGTGGTCTAAATTAAATGTGACCTTGGGGTACGCTTGACGCTTGCCTCACTGCTTAATGAAGCGGTTGTCTAGAAACAGTCTACTTTGTGATGTAAATCACTGACATTTTGGCTTTTGTCTCACTTTGTGCCAGTCGCATGTATTTCCCCTTTTTTGGTAGCAGTAGAATGAAATGGGGAAAAAGGGAGAAAAATCATTAGATTTCTTTCCCATGCATATGTGCCATAATTACACAATTAGACAAATCACATCTTGACTGTTCCACTGAACACTCGCATTCTGAAAAATGGTATTACTGCAAAAAAAAAAAGGTTTCTGTCCTAAGAGAAGACAAAGCCATGTGTCAGAGGCTGTGTACGATCAGCATGGTCACAGGCCTGTTTGTGGTCAATACTGTTGCATGTCTGTTTAGTGTCGGGATTGTATAGTGAGGTCTTAACCATGCAGTTAGTAAGGGAGTGGTGAAAACCCATAACAAATTAGCATGTTCTGTTCATAAATATACAGGCACCCCCCCCTCCCCCACCATGGTCATAACCAGGATAAGCAGTTAAAAGATGGATGCTGCAAGGATTGATGATTCATGAGAAACATATTTTTTTCTATTGATTTCTTTATTTATTAGGATTTGCTTATTTACTGACAAATATTTTTGAAATTGTTATGCTGAACAATTATTTTGCTATGGTATTTTACTTGGAGATGTATAAGAGAAAGACATTGATTTTGTTTCTGCTAGCAAAGCATCTCAAAAGAGAAGATCAGGGAATTGAAATTCAGGGCAGGGACTGAGCTGATTGTTCTGGTGTGGGGAGGGGGAACGGTTAATAGACTAAAACCAATTCTTCCAGTCAAGATCACTGATTGTTATGGACATTGATTCTGGTATATTTCTAATCTTTTTTATAGTAGTTTCCTTTAATGATTTCAGTTCATATGTGTATCATAAATAATAAAATCATAGGTAAATCCTGGAATTTGTGTCTATAGAAGCTTCCTTTCTGATTACTGGTATACATAGAGTTGATTTACCGATAATCACAATGTAGGACATCGACCTACTCCAGTATACCTGTAAAGTGTCTGTTATGAACCAGCACTATCCCTTGTCTAACTGTGCTCTTAATGCTGGGATGGTAAATAACAGTGCCATGTTTGATTTTCCAGGTGACACCATCTGAGGTGCTGCCAGAAAGTATGCTAATACAAGTTCCAGGCCCAGAGAGAGACGGACAAACCGCCTCGCAGAATATAACCAACTCTGGTTTGGAGGACATAAAGAAACAGACAGGTTTGTTTCCACTGCAGAATTTGTCAGTGTCAAATTTACCAATTATTTGTAAAATAGCTCAGCAACTTTTTGACCTGACAGATCAACATAGATAGACTTCTTACATTTTCTGGCTATTAATTAATTTCTCCTGCCACATTCTCTAAGAAAATGCTACGATATGTGAATTTATGACCCCCAATCTGAAACAAAATGTCATTAGTAGGTTTTGCGTTCTGTTGCTCAAGTGAAATTAATAGGTATCCGTTTTTGGTCTTTGGCAGAAGCATTGGAGGCAGAGTCTGAGAAACGGCCCCTTCAGCTGACAGAGATAGCTGAGGCCCACAAATCAACTTTGGAAGAACAGTCAACAAAGGAAGATACTGCAGGTTTCTTATGCTGGAAAAAAGGCTGTAGCCAGGTCTTCAAGTCATCCAGCGCCCTCCAGGTGCACTTTGGTGAAGTTCATAACAAGAGGCCGCAGTTACCAGTTTCAGAACGACACGTGTACAAATACCGTTGCAATCAGTGCAGCTTGGCCTTCAAAACTGTGGAGAAACTGCAGCTGCATTCGCAGTACCACGTCATCCGGGCTGCCACCATGTGTTGTCTTTGCCAGCGCAGTTTCAGGACCTTGCAGGCCTTGAAGAAGCACCTGGAAACGAGTCACTTGGAGCTAAGTGATGCTGACATACAGCAGCTCTACGGAGGCTTGCTAATGAATGGAGATCTCATGGTCATTGGAGATACGTCACTGGGGGAGGACCAAGGAGCTCTAGGGGAGGATGACAAAGAAGGAGAGGAAAGTGAACCAGATGAAAAGCAAAGCCCAACTGGCAGTGATTCTGGCTCAATCCAAGAAGATGCCGGATCAGAACCTAAACGTGCTTTGCCGTTCAGGAAAGGCCCAAATTTTACCATGGAGAAATTCCTGGATCCATCCCGGCCATTTAAATGCACAGTATGTAAGGAGTCCTTTACTCAAAAGAATATACTTCTGGTCCATTATAACTCTGTCTCACACCTGCACAAGGTAAAACGCGCCTTGCAGGAGTCCAGTGCTGGCCAGCCTGAGCTCACCAACAGTCCAGACAACAAACCGTTTAAGTGTAGCACATGCAATGTGGCTTACAGCCAGAGCTCTACTCTGGAGATTCACATGCGTTCTGTCCTTCATCAGACAAAAGCCCGTGCAGCCAAACTTGAGGCAGCTGGTGGCAGCAGTTGTTCAGTTAGTTCCGTGAGTGGCAACGGGTCAGGATTTTCAATTGGCATTTCAAATTCCAATCCCAACTCAACTGCAACTTCAACAGCCACAAGCAGCAACAGTAGTTCCACCTCCGGTGTTCAAACTGTGCAAAGCATTCTTGGTGGAAATCACATGAACCAGACACAGAGCACTGAAAGCTCTGGAAATGCTTCAGTTCCATCTAACCCCCGTCCTCCTGAAAACTCCGATAACAAAAAAAAGAAATTTGCAGATATGCTGTCTTCAAGGGGACAACAGCAGCACTTGCAGCACCAACAGCTGGCCCAGGCACAGGCTCAGGCCCAGCTCCAGCAAGAGCTCCAACAGCAAGCTGCTCTTATTCAGTCTCAACTTTTCAACCCAGCACTTCTGCAGCACTTCCCCATGGCGACAGAGGCCCTTCTTCCATTACAACAGCAGCAGCTTCTATTTCCTTTCTACATCCCTGGAGCAGAGTTCCAACTAAATCCGGAGATGAATCTCAACAGTTCTGCACTTAGTCTTGCCAGCTCCTCTGCTAATTCTCTGCTGGAGGACCTGAAGAATTCAGCTCAGCAGGTGCAACAGAGTTGCTTGCAGCAGCAGCTTATGCACCACCATCTCCAACAGCAGCACCAACCCCAGGCTCATTCACAGGCTACGAGCCAAATGGCTTTGCTTCAGCAGAATGCATCACTTCTTCACCAAGGTGAGAAGAAACCTAAGTTATTTCTTGAGAAAGATTGTGATGGTCAGAAGGAGAAAGAACTGAATGAAAAAGGGGAGGATCACTCCTCAAAGGATAGCCTTGAGAATACAAAATCAAAAGACAAGAAAGATCAGGCCATAGTGAGTGGGAACCCTGATCCTAACTTTCTTCCACCTAGAATTGCATCAGATGCTCGTGGAAATGCTACCAAGGCCTTATTGGAGAACTTTGGGTTTGAGCTGGTGATCCAGTATAATGAAAATAAGCAGAAAGTACAAAAGAAATCATCAGGATCTGGGCATGTTGGGTGCAATGGGCCTGTAGGAGTCACTAGAGTAGTGGATCCTGTTGAGGGACTTGAAAAGCTTGAGTGTGAAGCCTGTGGCAAGCTCTTTTCAAACATTTTGATTCTTAAAAGCCACCAAGAGCACATACATCAAGCATTTTTCCCATTTCATTCACTGGAAAGATTTGCAAAAGAATACAGAGAGCAGTATGACAAGTTATATCCTCTGAGACCACAAACACCTGAGGCTGCCCCACCACCTGCTCCCCCACCTTTGCCTCCTCCTCCTCCACCCCCACCTCAGCGTGCTTCAACTCCAAATATTCCAGTCTCAGCACCTTCTCTTACACCCCCTGCAATTCCTGCCTCACAGCCCCCAGTTTCAATGACTCAGATCCCTATGCCCATGGACCTGCCCATCTTTCCTCCTATTATGATGCAGTCTATGTCTCTCCAGTCTATTCCTACACAAGTTTCTGCTCATCTGCCTTCTGTGGAACCTAATTTAGCTTCTGATCTGGCACAGCTGTACCAGCAGCAGCTCACCCCAGCTATGCTACAGCAACAACAGCAGAACAAAAGACCACGGACACGCATTACAGATGATCAGCTAAGGGTCTTGCGGCAGTACTTTGACATAAACAACTCCCCAAATGAAGATCAGGTTAAAGAGATGGCTGATAAGTCTGGTCTCCCTCAAAAGGTTATTAAGCACTGGTTTCGCAACACACTTTTCAAGGAGCGGCAGCGCAACAAGGATTCACCATATAACTTCAATAATCCTCCCATTACCACACTGGAGGATACCAAAGTTGATTCCAAGCCACCATCTCCTGAACCACAGAGATATGATTACTATGGAAGCAAGCGATCTTCAAGAACGAGGTTTACCGATTATCAACTAAGAGTGCTACAAGATTTTTTTGACACAAATGCCTACCCAAAAGATGATGAATTTGAGCAGCTCTCCAACCTGCTGAATTTGCCTACTCGAGTTATTGTTGTATGGTTCCAAAATGCTCGTCAGAAAGCTCGTAAAAACTATGAGAACCAGGGAGAGGGAGCCAAAGAGGGGGATCGACGGGAGCTGTCTAATGACCGGTATATCCGCACCACAAACTTAAACTACCAGTGCAAGAAGTGCAGTCTGGTCTTCCAGCGCATATTTGATCTCATCAAACATCAGAAGAAGTTGTGTTACAAAGACGAAGATGATGAGGGACTATATGACAGCCAGAATGAGGATTCTGTGGATTTTTCAAATGAATGCTACACCTCAACTGGGCCCTCCTCTTCCAGCCTCTGCCCATTTTCTTCTTCTACTTCAGCATTTTCCCATAATACATCTTCTGAAAAAGATGAAGCCTCACCCAGTCATGTATCCCACTCTTTTGGGGAGAAGTCTAAACAGTCAGGTGACACCTCAGAGCCCCGAGACGACCAGAGGCCTATAAAGCAGGAAAGTCTGCAGCAATCGCAGTCTGAAACACAGCTACAAAGGCTTCCGCGGGACGAGCAGACACAGGCAACCTCAAAGACTCAAACACTTCTGTCTCCCACCTCCCAGCAAAAACAACAGACTAGTCCATCTGTATCCCAGGCTAGTCCAGCCCCTTTGCAAAGCTCTCACATGATTCTTAACCCAGTCCTGCCCTCTGCCTCACAGCAGCAACCCCAGCAACTAACTCAGCAAATTGTCCCTTACCATTGTGAACAGTGCAAGCTTGGTTTCCCCTCATTTGAGCATTGGCAAGAGCACCAGCAGCTTCACTTTCTGACAGTGCAGAATCAGTTCATTCATCCCCAGTTCTTGGATCGTACAATGGACATGCCCTTTATGTTATTTGACCCCAGTAATCCCCTGTTAGCTAGCCAGCTTTTTTCAGGAGCTATGCCACAGATATCTGCAAGTTCTACCAATTCACCCACAACACCACCCTCAACTTTGAATTCCCTTAAGAGGAAACTGGAGGAGAAACCAGGCATCAGTCCTGGGGAAAATGACAGTGCAAATAGTGGAGAAGAGCCACAGAGAGATAAGCGACTCAGAACAACCATCACTCCAGAGCAGCTTGAGATTCTTTATCAAAAATACTTACTGGACTCCAACCCAACTCGCAAGATGTTGGACCATATTGCCCATGAAGTTGGCCTCAAGAAAAGGGTTGTCCAAGTGTGGTTCCAGAACACCAGAGCCAGGGAGAGGAAGGGACAGTTTCGGGCTGTGGGGCCTGCTCAAGCACATCGTCGCTGTCCCTTTTGTCGTGCTCTGTTCAAAGCTAAAACAGCCCTTGAGGCCCATATTAGATCACGCCATTGGCATGAAGCTAAGCGTGCCGGTTACAGTCTGGCTTTAGCTAGTATGCTCCCCGATCAAGAAGGGAAATTGGATCCTCTTGACATATCCACCTTTTCACAGCATATTTCCTCAAATAATGATGGCCATTGTTCATTATCACCGGTCAGCAAAAGTATGGATTTGTCACCGCATGCCTTGCTCAGTCCTGGGGCAATCAAGATAGAGGGAATAGAAGACTTTGAAAGCCCAACTATGTCCTCTGTCAATTTAACCTTTGATCAGAACAAACTGGACAATGATGACTGTTCATCAGTGAACACAGCAATCACTGACACAACCACCGGTGATGAGGCTATTGCTGACAATGACAGTTCAGATGCCAAGCATGGTCACTGCAGCAATGACTTCCTATCTAAATCTGGGGGTGCAGTACCCTCCCTTGAGAATGATGACCAGATGTCTTCTGAGTTGGTGAGCCCTGCAACAAGTTCTTACGCTAAGGACTTTGAAAATGAGACCATGGTGGACTATAGTGAGACTTCAAGTTTGGCAGATCCCTGCTCACCAAGTCCAGGAGCGTCTGGAAGCAGGAGTATTGACAGCGGAGATCGGCCGGGCCAAAAGCGCTTCCGTACCCAAATGACTAATCTCCAGCTGAAGTTGCTCAAGTCTTGTTTTAATGATTACAGAACCCCTACTATGCTGGAGTGTGAGGTACTTGGCAATGATATTGGACTTCCAAAGAGAGTGGTTCAGGTCTGGTTCCAGAATGCCCGTGCTAAAGAAAAGAAAGCCAAGCTCAGTATGGCTAAGCACTTTGGAATCAACCAGACACCTTATGAGGGACCCAAAACAGAATGTACTCTGTGTGGTGTGAAGTACAGTGCTCGGACCTCGGTTCGGGACCACATCTTTTCTCAACAGCACATTTCTAAGGTGAAAGAAACTATTGGGAACCAACTAGATAAGGAAAAGGAGTACTTTGACCCAGCAACTGTTCGCCAGTTGATGGCTCAGCAGGAAATTGATCGCATTAAGAAAGCTAACGAAGTCCTAGGACTGGCACAGCAGCAAGCCATGCAGCAGCCAGGGATGTTTGACAGCCCTGCTCTGCAGGCACTGAACCTTTCATCTGCCTACCCCACCCTGCAGGGCATTCCACCTGTCCTGCTGCCAGGGGTAGGCAACCCTTCTTTACCAGGGTTTACGTCATCAAACACAGGTATGTCATTTTACATCATGGCAGCAAGAGCAGATGGATAAGAATACCTACTTGTGATGTGTTCTAATATATACTTAAATATGTTGTAGCTCTTTTATCATGTACATACTGCTGTACTTTCCATTTAAAGTGCTAGATTGTGGAATAATAAAAGAATACAGATGCTCCTTGCTTTATGATAGTTCAACCTACAATATTTCGACCTTATGATGGTGCGATAGTGATCCACACTCAGTAGTCGTCAGAGCAAACTTTTTAATTTCGATCTGTTCCCGGGCTAGCAATATGGCGTACAATACTTTCCACTGATGCCAGCTGATAGCAGCATATACGCAGCCGCACTTCCAGTCTCTGTAGCATTTGCATAAACATCTCACACAGTGTTTAGCAACATATCATATAGTTACTTATTCATTTATCATATATTCATATTCTGCTTACGATATTTTCAACCTCATCTTAACTTAAGAAGCATCTGTATAATAAATAATTCCTTCAAAGAAGTACAGACTGATCTGTAAATAATCTTTTATATTTTGCCTTTCAGCTTTAACACCTCCAAAGCCACCAAATCTAAATATGCCTGGTAGCAGTGTCCCCTCTCTTAGCCTTCCCACATCTGGATTGCCCAACAAGCCACCCACCTCTTCATCCTTAGCTTCACCCAGCCCAGTGCAAACAAGCAACTCTACTTCGCAGTCTACCCCCACCACTACCTCCACAGCAATGCAGTTAGGCCCACGACCTGAAGCCCCTAGCCCCGAGAGGCTAAGGGAGAAAGAGAAGCCCAAGGATAAGTCAGAGAAACCGTCCACTCCATCCTCAACTGGGGTCACACCAGCACCCTCCACCTCTGCTGCCAATGCCAAGAAAGATAAGGCAGATACTGCTGTTCTTGCCACCTCTATGCTAACACCTGGCATGGAGTATGTAGTCGACCCAGCCCAGCTTCAGGCCCTGCAGGCTGCCCTTGGCTCAGACCCCACAGCTTTATTAACCAGTCAGTTTTTGCCCTATTTCATGCCTGGCTTTTCTCCGTACTACAGTCCGCAGATCCCTGGGGCTCTCCAGGGAGGCTACCTGCAGCCAATGTACAGTATGGAGAGCCTGTTTCCCTACAACCCAGCTTTGTCTCAAGCTTTAATGGGGCTGTCCCCAGGATCCCTGCTCCAGCATTACCAGCAATATCAGCAGAGCCTGCAGGAGGCGCTACAGCAGCAGCAGCAACGCCAACTTCAGCAGCAGCAAAAGCAGCAGCAAGTCCAGCTTCCCAAAGCGAGCCAAACCCCGACTTCCCATCAACCCCCAGGCACTCCAGACCGCAAAGAATCTGCCAAAGATGGAGTGAAAGGTGAGGAGCAGAAAGGCATTCTATCCAGTGAGGCCTCCTCTTCCTCTCGCAAGAACCTCTTGACTGAGCAGCGAAAAGTGAACAGCAAAGGTGTGGATCCTTTTCTTGAGCAGTACATCGTCCCCAAGGTGCCGTGCCGGTTGGCGTGCCGTAAATGTCAAGCTGTCTTTACCAAGGAGGAGGTGGCCATTGGCCATTTGAAATCCATTTGCTTTTTTGGTCAGTCTGTGTCAAATCCGCAAGAGCTGCTACTTCGGGTTCCCAGTAGCGGGAACGCAGGGGATGGCAGTCTGTATGACTGTCTGGTCTGCAACACCACCTTGGACGGGGACAAAGCGCTAAGTCAACACCTAGAGTCAGCCTTGCACAAACACAGAACAATCAAGCGAACAGCCCGAAATGCCAAAGAGCACGCTACTAGTCTATTACCTCACTCTTCAGTCTGCTTCCTCGATCCTGACACCACATCTACCTCGCAGTCTGCCACCCTCTCTAACAACAGCCCCCCTCCCTTGCCAGTGACATCAGCTACCATACCATCCTCCTCTGTTTCTTCATCTTCATGTTCTTCCTCCTCTACAGCTGCCTCCCCACACACTGCTGCTGGCAAACCTTGGGCCCAGGCGCCTTCCTCCAGAGCTTTAGCTGGAAAGCCCAATTCCGCATCCTCTTTGAATGCTTCTCCTTTTCCTCCAGGCTCCTCACCTTCAACGGTTACCTCAAGTTCATTGAGCACCTCAGGGGTTCAGACCTCGATACCAACAGACGTCTTTACTGATGAATCTGACTCTGAGAGTAGTCAGAGGTCAGCAGGCAGGATGGGCCATCTGGCCGAAGAGGCCCAGCAGCCCAGCTGTCTCAAAGACAATAGTTGTAATTCTAATCTTGCTAGTGTATGAACAGACCCCCCATCAGATTGTAAACAAGCTTTCAGCAATGGACAATGTTTAAGAAAAAACAAACCTGTTACAAAAATACAAAACAGTTTTGGAGGACAAGAAGTGTAAAGACTAACTGCAATTCCAAAGCTTGTAACCAAAAATTAAATGTTAGTGGATTGTTTTCCCATATTAATATGCTGGTATTCGTTTATTTCAACTCAAATATATATGTATATATAATGAAGAAAGTTTACTGCGGTTGAGTTCTGAATGCGGATAATGGGATTCTGTACAGCAATGGACTGCCTCAAATGTTGAAATAGCCCCTTCTTCCGTTCTGCAAATGATGCGTTAAGAAGTCACCCTGTATTAGCTGCAGGATGGTAACAAACAGCCAGTATGTACTGTATGGGAGAATAATCTTACAGTTTCTTGCTATATAAGTGTTCAGATACCAATGGCTTGCTAAAATTAATAATGTAATGTCTGTTTTATTCTCAGGTCAACAGATCACAACTTTTTTTTTTTTTCTTTTTTTTTTTACAGAAAATTCTTTTATACTTGCGTTCCTAACAGAAACAATGTTTGTTTTATTGCACCATTAATTTATGAGACAAAGTATTATGATTTGTAACAATAATATTTGACATCATCTGCCAACTCAAAATTATCTACTGAACAAAGTGTCTCAACGGATGAAATTTGTGCTCCCATCAAAAAGCATTGCATACTTGGTGGGTGTGTGTGTGTGTGTGTGGGGGTGGGGGGTACTTAAAAAAAAATTCTGTATTTATGATAGCTATGAAAATTTTTGGTGGTAGATTGTTGCATTGGAAATGATCTTAAACAGTAATGATAGACTGGAAAAATTCCTTGTGTACCTTTTGTATTGTCCACTGTAAAGGACCTTCATTTGATGTTGTCCTGGTCATTGCGAGAGCAGTGACTGATGCTGAAGTATGATACCTTATTTCTGTCTTTTGTGCTCGTCCCTTGGATTCCTGGATTTCATCTGCCCAACTGCCACTTCTTCACTTGGTGTATGGTGGTATGGTGTTTTTTTGTTTTGTTTGTTCATAGCTTTGTTTTTTTTTTGCCACTCATATTGCTGACACGAAATGGAGAATTCTTCTGGGTTTGTTGAAAAGGTGTTCATTATCTGTGTTACCTTTGTGCACTTAATGCCGTCCGTTCCTTCCTCTCATCCCTATTTACTCCTCACGTTTGTACATTTCAGAGTGAGTTGCGACTTCTCTCATACTACAAACCAGATTTTTCGTTCTTTGTGTGGTGTGGCTGCAGTCTGTTTCTGGTTTATTCTCTTTTGAGCTTGACATAGATGAGAAATTAAAGAATAATAATACTATTAATAATTCTCACGCTTTAAAACAAAATGGAAATCCAAAGACAAAATACTTACACCATTGGTGCATAGAGGTGAGCAAAGCTTCTTTATTCTTTAGAATTTGTGGCTGTTTTTAACACAATGGTTTTAAAATAAAGGAGTATGAGTCAGAGCTGTTTTTTGCTTCTTTGCAAGAAGACAGGTGGCTTTAAACAAATAAGAAAACCAAAAACCTAAAGGACTCCTGTCCTTCTATTGTGGAGTAGCACCATGACAGAGCCATTGCAGTTTGTAAGATAGACAAAGCTCTTTGTTTAACTTGTCACACACAAAAAAATATTTTTTTTAAGAAAAATGTATAAGGTCTGGTCTTTGAGGACAGTTTTGCTGCTAATGTAGTTTTGGGGGAAAATACTTAGATGCATGCTCCTTTTGCTTTTTGGCTAAGCTTTAACAAACACAGACACAATAAACCCATTTTCTCTTACTCTCCTGTAACTTTTTTCATCTTGTTGTAAAAACGGAACTTTGAAGACTGTGAATATGTGTTCCAAAGGACAGTTTGGCAGTTTGTTTTTTTTCCTTTGTTCTGTTTTTGGTTTTAAAGAAGACCAACGTTGAAAGCCAATGATCTGTAATGTTTGTACAGAACAGTGCATTCCAAAATTCTGTGTTGGATCGTTTGTTCATTTTTTTTTTTTTTTTTTAAAAGCAAGGACTGACTTTTTTATTTTGATTTTTTTTTTTGTGACAAAGCTAGCTGTTGTGTAAATGTGTACTCTATGGTTGCAAAGATAAAGAACCAATTCCCTCATGTGTAGCTCTGGTGTGGAGACTTACAATAAGAGAATCTCTAGAACCACGGAGGTTTATGTAACTTGAAAAAAAAGAAAATATTAAGTAATAATGACCACCAAAAATTCTGTACATAGCACACAATGGGTACTGGATCTCTTTCTCATCTCACAGGTTTTGTCTCATACTTCTTTTCTTAAGGAAGTAAGTGTTGTCTTGCAGATAAATATAAGGGTAGTTCTTTCCCTGGAGAAATTCCAAGGGTCATTCCAAGGGTCAGCAGGGGCTAAGCGTTTGTACCAAATCATGCACAACCTTTCAATAACAGATTCTAAGGGGGTATATTCATCCCAAAGCATTAAATTAAAGGAAAAGGCAAGTTTGTTTGAGGTATGTCCATGCATTAATGTCCAAAGACGTCTGCACCTACCGACTGCAGTCCAAATTGTTATGCTTGATTAATACCCCGATATATTACATCCTCCAGTAGAAAAGAGAAATTTGTTAAAAGGTATTCTAGGACAGTTCTGCATAATTGGTTTTTGGCCACTTTTGACAGATGTTGAGGTGTTACACCAATGTGATTTAACATTTATATTTCCATCCACCACACACACACACACACATAGTTGGATTAATGCTTGACACTTCTCTTAAGTACCCCCAAAAGTATTGCTTTTGTATTATAATACTTTAATGAATTTTAATACTGTACAGTTTACTCTTGAATGCATTGCTTTAATTTAGTAATAATTCAGTTGATGAAAAAGGTCAGTTTTCATTACTCACATGACTGTATGTTTTTTTTGTATATTTTTTCTGCTTAATATAAATTAACATTTTAACTTGTGCTTTAAATTTTAACTTTATACTATGACCTGGCCACTTTTAATCTTTTTGTTTGTGATTATTGAAATTGTTGGACCTTTGTTTCAAAACTATTTTATATTTGGGTCTCTGTGTTGCATCAGATTAATCCAGCATGGTGTGTGTGTGTGTGTGTGTGTGTGTGTGTGTGTGTGTGAGAGTGAGTGAGTGAGTGAGTGATTTGTTAACAGCCAGCATCAGTCTACGTTTTTGTTTTGACACTCAATGTACTGAACCGTAAAGCTGGAAATGAAAATAAAATTAATGATAATGATAAAGGAAAGGAGATCTGTGTTACAGCACTGAAGAGTTTTTGCTTTGATTAAATTTATGGATGTGGCCAAAGCATTATGCAGTTCCTTTTCTTTTTCTTTTCTTTTTTTTTTTTAAATAATGGTCCCCCCATAATTGTGTATCCTATAATGGAACAAAAGACAACAGCTGATACCCTTTCAAAGAGCTGTCAGCTGATATTGGCATGCTTGAGGATCATGGAAATTTTACAAAAGAAATGAAAACAATGTATAAAGGGTGTACAATGTATACTGGTATAGAGATGTCAATATTTAAAACAAGACATCCATTTTCAGATACAATTTTATAAACTGAGAAAACCTCTGGGAAGATTTTGGATAATGTTGAAAGCTACTGGATGCTGCAGAATGGGCATGGATAAGGGTTCTGCATGTACTGTTTATGATACTGGGTTGTTAATTACTGGATAACTCGGAAGGGAAAGACTCTGGCAGAAAAAGTAGAAAGGTGGAATGGAGAAATGAACTATAGCTGTGCCTGAAAGGTTCTGCATCCGTCCTGCATCCGCACTCCAAGCAGGAGTCCACACTGTGCTTGCCCCTTTACATTCGCAAATAGGGTCTCCCTGTAAGACAGTTAATGGCCAGCTCGCTCACAAAATCAGCAAGTTCTTGCACACCTCCAGAACTGGCTCAGAAGATGGGTGTTTAGCCTATCGTCATCCTTTATGAAGTTATTAAAAAGCAAGGCAACCAAAATGAGCAACCAAATGAACCTTCTGCTCCATGTCAGAGACGAACTGTCTGGGGGAGCTCTGGGTCCTTCTCCAACCGCAAACTTTAAATGCAGTTTTTTTCCTTTTTCCTTTTCGTTTTTTGTGTTCTTTAATTTGTTATCCAGGCCTCACAAAGATGGCATTTTGGCTCTGGTTAGCCCACCTGGGGGTAGAAATACAGCCTTGCAATGTACAAAAAAGAGCAAGTTAAACCAAAAATGTTGTTCTTGATGTCTTTTCTATACTGTAGTCTTGTTAGCTTTTTTGTTACTGTAATTATATGATACAAATTTCCAGACTGTACCAAATGACATGGAGACTGACGTACAAAAACCACGTGGAACTTCAGACTTTTAATGAAAATACTTTTGTCACAAAAGCCTCGTTGTCCTAGTTAAGTTGATTGTAGATGGTAATTGAATATACTACTTTGAAAATATTTCATCAAGTATGTTTCTTGCTCATTGTGATACATTAAAAATTTATGAGCAAAAAAAAATTCATTGTGTCCCAGGATATTTTTTTAATGTTTGGATGAGGTTAATGTTATAGATGTGTATAGTCTACATGACATAATTAAAACTGCTAAGGAGAATGTTATATTATTGTGGTTTGTTTTGAGTGGAGAAAAGTTGTGTGTTAAAAAGTAGTAGCTAAATAGCAGGTTAGGCACTTATGGATGAAATACCACTGTCCATGTTTAACATAGTATTTATTATAAATTAAGATTCAGAGGCGTAGGATCCTTGAGGGACATGTCCCCCTAATATAAAATTTAGCTTCATACATCCCCCCAATAAACAGGCCATTATAGTTCAATTATTAAAATGCAGGCCCCCCCCCCGCAATTTCAACTTTCGCCTGCACCGTTAAGAATAGCCATTACGCTGATCGATCGATGGTTCTGTCTATCTATCTGAATATTTCTCTATTTATGTATTTAGAATATTAGAGATCTGAGGTTAAGTGTGTGTGTGTGGATTATGTTTATAGTACATTGTGGGGACCAAATGTCCCCCACAATGTAATAAAAACCAGTTTGTTTGACGTTGTGGGCACCATTTATCAGGTCCCCACAAAGATCTGTGAATGCAGTCAAAAAACTAAAATCTACATAAAATGCCAAAAGTCTCGTATATAGTTTGGTTACTTACAGTATGATTAAGGTTAGGACTGGGTCATCGTGTTGGGATTAGAGTTTTCCCCATAGGAATGAATGTAGATTCCCCACAAAGATATAATTACAAACGTGTGTGTGTGTGTCTGTGTGTGTGTGTGTGTTTGTGTGTGTGTGGTTTTCAGTTGTGTGCTATGAGGACACAGCAACACACCAGTTGCCGTTATATTCCATATGTAATGACAGCATGTCCTATAAAACTGCTTCACATATTGTTGTCTGTTGACACATTTCTAAAATTCATCCACCAGATCTATTTCTCTGTATACAGTTTAACAAAAAGTTTACTTCATAAAAATGGATTCAACACATCAATTTTACCATTTAGCTTAACTAGTTATGCAAGGGTCATTGTGGTATGGAGGCTGTTTTGGGAATTATGGGATATAAAGATGGGTAATCCTTCGACAACACAGTTACATAGAGTTTTAGTCGCAGAATGCCCTGAAGAAGCAGGTCTTTGGATTTTATAAAGAAACCAGACCATCTGGGCAGGAAATTCATACCTGAAGCCACCTGAGGAATCAGGCTTTTATCTACGATTAGTAAGTACTGTGCCTTATTAAATTCACATTTGTCAAGTATCTCTGCCTACATGAGATTGAAAAATGTTCATTCTGCACAGAACAAAACAACAAAGCACTCCTAAAAAAAAAAAAAAACATTCCTTTCATTGGATGACCGCTGCTGTTCTGTCTGTGCTGAAGTCAGGAAGTCAGCAGGTTTGATGAAGCATTCTGCACTCATTGCCATTTGACCTTTAGTCAGAGAATTTCTCATTTTAAAATTTTAATTGTTCTTATTCTATTAAACAGAGAGAGAGTAGAGAAGATGTAACATCCCTGTGACCTGAGACGGGACTTTCAGTGAGTGGATAATTTAGTTTTCATAATAATTTCCTTTCAAATTATATGATCAACTCTGTAAATTGAGTGAAAGATAATGGCTCCATATGACTTTCCATGTTTTTTTTTTCCTTAGAAATTTTGTGGCAAAAAAGATTCAAAAGGATAAAATCAAAATCTTCATTAGCCTTTAGAACAGATTAGCAGTATAATTAATCTGTAGTTTAGGAAAGTAATTCTTTTTGACATTTGAGTGGGAGCATTGGAAGAAGTTTGCTGGGGGAAAATATTTATGGGTCTAAAAATGTTTTTTTTAGGGTTGAGGTAAATCTATGCCAAAGCAGATGCAAAGAAATGGTGGCTTTGTTCATCTTACTGGAAGTGCTTCTTCTTCTCCTTGACCACCCTCTTGAGAGGAAAACTTTTGTTTTGAATGGGTATTGGGAAGCACATTTGACTAGAATCAGTGCCTCCCCCATTTTCCTCCGGTCGTAAATGGGGGCCACATGGGTGTGAACGAAGAGGCAGATATGACGGGCATGCTGAGCCAATTAACACGCGAAGGCACATCCCAGATGAATTAAGATCACCCTAATCGGATCAGAGGGGAACGCCAAGCCGCTTCCTACCGACTTTGTAGCAGATGGCACCCGAACTCAGGCTTTGCTTTGTGCCACCCGGGCCTAAGTCACGGGGTGTGAAATTGGTTTAGCCTCTGAGTGTGACGCTCGCCTTCAGCAAAGGGAGCTTGTCTCTTTAGCTTTGCTGGCCTGGAGGTGAGGGCCGTACCTTGGTGGTTATTGTCGCGGTGCCCTTGCTCGATCTGATAAGCCGCCCTCAGAGAGGGGCACTTCAGAGCCACACCTCCAGGCCTTAGATATCGCCTCCTCACACACTCCTTGATCGCCACTCTCGCTGCCTCGCCTCTGTGTGTTAATGCTCTTCTAAAGGCTTTTCATATATTGCTTCTTTTTTTCTTAACATTCCGGGCCACGCTGACCAAGGCCCTCCTTGTGTCGCTCTGACCTCGTTTATACCGAAACTAATCAAATTAGCACCAGCTCCAAAGGGAACCCTGCCACAACGGCTGTAATTTGACGATAAGTAAACAGAACAGCACTGAAATCATCTGTCAAGTTGCAGCAGCCGTCAACACATACAGATGAAAAAATGCTCCTGTTTTAAAGAACTGAGATTTACTGGTTATCACTGACAAACTCAGAAAGACAAATACTGAATAATGTCGATCGGGAGTGTTTACGCTACAGCAGGTACATCACCATATCCAGACTATGCCCGAAAAGTCTGACTTACTCAAAACTGTGACGGATAACAGTCCATTATGTTTGGACTGTCCAAACATGGCCCTCGTTCCTCACACCCTTGTCTTCCATCCACTGTCACTGGCTTCATCTCATACTCAATGTCAGAACCAAATTGCACTTGAGCTGTGAGGACAAGTCAAACTAATTCGATCGCAGCTGTCAGGAGAAATGATTGGGAAGAGGCCCTTCGCACATACGTTGCATAGCTGCCAAAGAGCGATGAAAGTCGTTTCCTTAGCAGGAGTAGGTGTGGCCTGGCTGGGCCAATCAAACCACCTCAGGCAGTGAGGCAGTGGCCGGTCCGTTCATTATGTGCAGCTAATAGGGCCTGACGATCAGCAGGCGACAGCTAATAGATGTTTTATGAGATCTAATATTTCTGCAGGCTAGCGTAATGGTTAAGCCTATGGTTTCATAAGGAGAAGCTTACTGGTTCTGAAAATCCTGGATGGGGCCAGCCTGGAATACCAGTGAGGCAGTCACGTGATTGTGGAGCATTTTATCTTGTATTCCTTGTATTATTAAGCTGGTCTACAAAACTTTTCCTGTCTCAGAAGCACCAAATCAGACGCTCAGTTCTTCACAGCCCAGTCTGTTATGCTATTAGGAAGCAACATCCCTCAGATGGACTTTGACCAAACTGACCGGAAAACAGGCATGAAAGGCAGCAATATTAACAAGTGACAGCAGCCAGTAATCGAGCAACTGGCTGCCCCTTTCTGCATAATAAGGAAAATATGTGCAGGAAATTGGCTACATCACCCTTTTGCTTCCTAGCTTCTTCTGTTTGCTCTTCTCTTGTTCCCTTCTTGCCCATTTTATCTTGTTAATTGATTAAAAATGAATAAATGTGCTTTTTTCCATTTAAAATACAAATGGAATTAGTAAAGGTGGTGAGATCCATGACCTGATACATGAGTGCTGATTTTTCATAGTATACTACACAGTGGGGGCTCCAGCTGGAATCTGTAGACACTGCAGAATTCTGGGAGGGCAAGTTTACTTCTATTTAGTGACATGCAATATAGACAAAATAGAACATTAAACTTAAAACAAAAATGTATCAGGTGCTAATGCATTTCTAAAGTGCATCATAATCTCCATAAATGATAATCGGTGTGATCTCATTCCACTTTATTTTCTAAAAATAACATGCAATGAATAATATAGCCATTAGCCAAGCACCATATAAGTACTTACATGTTTATTTGTTGAAATCATTTTAATCCTTGTGACAAATAAATGATGGGAGCTCCCATTGTGGATTTAATTCTGCATAAAACACAGTTAATTTACTCACAAGCACATTTGAGTGGTTTTAGCTTTGTGCCTTTTGGTGACATTGTTACCTTTCATAATTGGCAGAGTTCTGAGGGAAATGTCATGATGAGCAGAAAGATCAGTGTCATTGGTATGAAGCTCTGCCTTAACTGAGACTGAGTCAGCAAAAAGCTGACACATGCTAACTTGCTTTTAATGCTAATAATTAAAGCCATTAACTTTTTTTTTAAAGGTTTGATTGAAAATGAGATGAGAACATGAAAATTGAGTCAATGTTCCTTTCCAGAAGTAAAGAATTGCATTTAGATTCAATGGCTTATTTTTAGAATCACTGAACCTTTGTGATTTCAGTACTCAGTCCTCTTTTTTTGTCTCGTCCTTCGATTTGTGTGACTTTTTTCCAGACATTTTTGAAATGGTGACATCAGTTCCTTTTCCAGCATCTGTGAAAACCTGCTTTTTTCTAATATTAATCTGCTTGTGTTTTAAATAAAAATAACATAAATAGGAAAGCAGTACAAACAAAGTTAATCTCACTGGAAAATAAAGCATTAAGAGTCTTTAGAGAGAAGATGAAGTGGGATTAGAAATTTCAGAGGGGTCAGTCTGGGTAATTACAGAATTACCACCAATACCCATTAAACCGGGCAGCAGGTTCAGTGTTAGGCATCTTTTTCTCATTTTATTACAGCCAGAATATTTCAGATATAGTAATATGGGGGATTCAACTGCAGGGCAGAATTTCCAAGTCATTACCCAGCTTTTTAAATCAGGCTGTGGGCAAACCAGAGCAGAACTGGAGTCTTGGCTGATCAACTGGTTAATATTTCATCTTTGAGTCTCCTGTGCACTTAAAGCAACTGCAGAACTCTGATAAAATAAATATTGACTTGCAAGTGTGGATTATAAGGTTGAGTTCTGGCTCTGGCCGGTTTTTTATTGGTCTGTGTCCCTGGGCTGAGACACTGCAAGGTCTCATGAGGATCTGTACAATTTGCAGGAAAATGTGTGACATCCATATTCAGCTTGGATGACGCATTCCTGTATTAATGCCTTCAGTATTGTTAAAAAATATTCATCCTATGAGAATTTCTTTTTTAATACGGACATCTTTTTGAAGCATTCAGGTTTTCAACATGCTCACAGTCTTTCGCGGAAATATCATTCTTTAAAGTTTTATGTTACCGATTAAGTTTCAAAAGCATTTTATTCCTTTAAGGGTTGAAATGGTCCCAAAGCCTGAGTGCATCCTGACATCCTCATCAGAGAGCTCCCAAGAAAATATCTCACTCAGTCACACACTAAGCACAATGTATAGCTTTATTTGCTCATCATGCATTTAGACAATGGCAGGAATTCTGGGTAGACAGATGAAATTCCTGTGAAGATAACAAGACAATGAAGAAATGTGATTTGTAGAGGAATCTCTGCACACTCTTTTTATATATAGTTTATGACACAAAAACGGTCGGCAGGTATTTGCAGAATATATTCCTTTAGCATGTAGAGTGTGTGACATCGTTCTTTCATTGTCCTCCAGGAGCTCTTGTTTGTCCACCTTTTTCAGAAGGTATTTAAATTGTTTAATAAACGAAAATGTTCAGCAGTTCAATTGAAGTTTTCCGACCTTGGAGGCTATGCTTCACCCACTACCCCAGAGAAACCAGACTGAGGTGAAATAACCCCTTACGGCACAAAGCCCCCCACCCAGTAACAATCAGGGCTTTCACATGCACACTCACTGACAGGACAATCATGCCAAGGTCGCCACACATTCATTTTATTAAACTTGGTCTGGAGCACTTTAAAATTAATAAGGTCACCTTTTTAATGTCGGGTTATAAGTTCCATATAACAGATGTTGGATGATTTTTCCATTCTCTCTCTCTTTCGCTCTCTCTCTCTCTCTCTTTCTCTCTCCTTCCTTCCCTGGATCTATCATTTTTTTTTGACCATTCCTGTTTGACTACTGTAATGAGGAATGATGTATTGTGCCTCTGCTGTTTCTATGGCGACCACAATCCCCTGTTACTTGTCATTAAAGCACAAACAAGCACTGGTATCTAATGTCATTCCAGTTGACACAAAGGAAAGCAGCCTGGGACAGAGAGGGCAGCATTCTTGCTTTCTTTCTCACTCCTTTTCTTCACTTTCAGATAGATAGGTTGTTTCTTACATGTTAATTTAGGTTTTCCATTGGTTATGTTTTGCCTGAGTATCTGTCTTCTCTCTGTCCTCTGAGAAATTCAAGGTGGAAAAGTTGAAGAGTCTTGTGCTGATTTTCAGTGTGACTGACCCTTCTATTGCAGTTGTTCTTTCATACTCTAATACATATTTAGATTTGTTTCTTGGCAATTAAAAATATCTTTAAGAATGAACCCTATCAAATTTTAAACTCTTTTATGTGCTTTTGTGAACAGTCTTTCTCTTTAACCTTACTGTGGGTGTTCAGCGCTGGCTGGCTGTGACAAAGTCCTTAATGTTGACAGAGGGCAGCACTGATTCACACAAGCCCCCGCCTGGAGCCTTGTTCCGTGCAAGCAATTAAGATGACTAATGAGTTGTCATAACGGTGTTGAGATGGCTATAAACACGGGGTTGTCGAGGGAGAGCTCCTGGGAAGGAAATCAAACATGCTTTGCAACCTGGGGGATCGTTTCCTGCTCTGGAGGTCCTTCATCCTGTCACAGCCCTGCTCCTGGACTGAGACTCCCTCATCCTGTGACCATCATGCTTTTCTGCTGTATATCTTTTGTTCCGTCACTGAACTGAAACTCCCTCATCCTGCTACCATAATGCTCCTCTTCTGGACATCCTTCACCCTGTCACTGCTGATACTCCCTCATCCTGTTACCATAATGCTCCTTTTCTGGACATCTTTCACCCTGTCACTGCTGAGACTCCCTCATCGTGTCACCATCATGCTCCTCTACTGAAGATCCTAAATCCTGTTGCTGTCTTGCTCCTGTAGTGAAACTCCTTTATCCTCTCACAGACACACTTCTATACTAGGTCTCCCTTATCCTGTCAACATGTTCAGTCTAAAATGTCTTTGTATTTTGTCTGGGTTTCTGTAAATAATTTCACATGTCGAAAGGATTTCAATAAGTTGTCTAAGGCAGGTATCTTGTACAATGTACAGTACATACATGTTTTGGGTGGTAAGACAGAGCCACCTGTGGGGAAAGTATGCTGTTTGATGACTGAGATATCACATTTTACCACATCTGTATTACACAGCTCTGTGTCCTTTTTGATAGTACACAACAGCATTGAAGCTGAATGTACAGGAATGCAGTAATGTTTCTGAAAAGCTATCCCACACAAAACACTTGTGTCTTTTTGCTGTTGGCCCATAATCATGTCTGAAAGAATGGTATTAAATAGAATAAGCCATACTAACAGGCTGCCTCAGAGAACATAATGTGCTCCACTGTTTTGCACAATGAAAGATCAGGGTTACTGAGGCATCATGTTTGTCTGTACAAATTAAATTTTGTTCTGTAAACACTGAAAACGGTGAAAAATCCAGGTTAACTTAATTAGAAATGATAATTAGTTGGCCTTTTGATGTCATTAATACACATCCCTGTTCCATTTAGCACTGTTTCTATAAAGTGTTGATTTTTTTTTTTTATCTTAGTTTCAAATCCTAGCCCATCTGTAATTCTAAATTTACCCATCTGAGGGTTTTCGAAATGACGCTTGTATGTTGTGATACACTTACATTAAATCTGAAGTATACAGTCCTTCACTAATTCTCAGTCGGTAATGATCCATGACTAAAATGCACTATAAACACAAGTACCGAGGGAGGTTTTATTTTTTCTTACAACTTTCCCACTTTCCGTGAGGACTTCATCTCCAAATGAAGCGTGGCTCAAAAGGCCATTATTCTGCCAGATGTGCTTGTGAGAGAGACTGACCTCCTGCAGCTGGAAGTAATATGCGAGAGACACAAAGAAAAATAAGACAGCTGTAATGTGCTGTGTAAGGAGGGGATCGACTGTACTGTATGTTTTCTGTTAAACCACAAACTGATTACACATGCGAAACCAAAGCAGAGCTGGGAACTATTGCTCCAGAGTACCATGCTAGTCTCTATTCCCTTTTTTGTCATATGAGACCTGCTTTCTCATATCCAATTACAGCTCTGCCGTATCTGATATGAGTGTGACCATCTTTAAAATGGCACAAGCAGCGGATGCTGCCTTCGATGACAGGCTGAATGTGCTGGCCTGTCTGATTATTTGTCAAGGGTGGATTGTTGGTTTGCTGCACTGTTTTCAGAGATTTATTTGCTTACTGCTGTATACAGAGAGAGGAATCCTGAAACAAACAGCTAATATAAATGTAAATGAATAAACATGCTAATAAATGCACATATTAACTAATTAATGAGTAACTGTTGGCAGCAACTGTGCAGGAGGTAAAGCAGAGACAGCAGAAATGGCTCGTTTCTGCTGAGAGAGAATAAGAGGCCCACAGGAGGCACCCAGGCACATTCTCATGCACATCTGCTTCATTTATTTCCCTGTTTTCCTTTGTACTTACAGTAGGATGTTAGCTGCATGTACTTGGCTGTGTTGCATGTACTTACAGTAGGAATTTGGCTGCTTTTACTTGGCTGCGTTGCATGTACTTACAGTAGGAATTTGGCTGCATGTACTTAGCTGCACTGCATGTACTTACAATAGGAATTTGGTTGCATGTACTTAGCTGCACTGCATGTGCTTACAGTAGGAAATGGCAGGAGGCTAACCAAAGCATTGGGAACCAATAGAGAGTCAGTGTGCTCCTTGGGCACACAGGACGAGCTCAGTTGCTTTTGCCCCCTCTCCTTCCTAGTTGTTAATACAATTTCTTTTTATTCCATATTTTTTATAGATTTACGCAAATAATTACAGTTAATCTTGCATTATATAAATGATAATACTTTATGCTTCTAAGATATGTTTTGGGTTAGCAGGGGTCTTAAATTTCTGTTTCTGTGCATGTTTTTCTACTAATGTTGACATGCATGTGTTTATGTGTGTGCTCCAGAAGAGGGCCCATTAGACGAGGCTAAGGCCTGTCGGGGGCGCTTTTTAAACTTCAGTCAGCTAACTGAGTAATGGGTAACTGATGTTCTCTGTGTCATTGTGTTTTGATATAAAATGCATGTGAATGATTTCAGATTGAGGTAATGTTGGTATGCATTTTGAATATTTGGGATCATCCATCCATCCATCCAGTGTCCAACCCGCTTATCCGACTGGGTCGTGGGGGATATTTGGGATCAGTTTTTGGTAATTTAGAAGGTGTGGCAGAACTAGCATTAGGGACGTGACGATGATTCACAGCCATTGCTGTTTCATGTGACATCCACTCTTTTCTAACAGGTGTCTGAATTAGCATCCTTTTTCAAATGCACAGATTATGCTGATTGTACAGTCCCTTGCAATGTTATGTCAAATAATCCAGCCAAAGTAAACATATCTCTGCATCTGGGGAACCAAACCAAGGCCTTGTGGGAGTAATCACCTTTTCTGCTCATCACCGATAGAAAGCTGCTTCATTATGTAATGCCCCTCAATGTGGCACGATCCACCCACCTTCCCACCATCAGTCTTGATGGTGGGAAGGTCCTGCTAATGTAGATGCTAATGCAGACCTACCCAACTTTCAAGGTAACAGATTCAGACAATCGCCATCCCAGTGGTGAGGCCAGGGATGAGTAATGCTGAAACACGCCACATATTTCTGTCTGCGGGCTTGCAAAATTAAAAAAACAATTAAATGACGATCCTATTATATTATCTTTACACTGTGTCATTATTTCAATGTTATTTTACATGACTATGTGTGTGGTCTTTGCATATTATGCATTACATTCGCATTTTTGTTATATTGATTGTTCTCGTTCCATCCATAGTCTATTGTGCAATTATTACACTCTCCTTACATAATAAAGCATTATCTTGGGAAGCCAATTATGAGGAGAGAATGAGAGTCAGTGAAGAGTAAAAATCCCAGTCATGACATTTTTCTTTTCTGGCGGAGACCACACCCCCGGGCCACCTGCACCCAGCCAATGGTTGCAAACGGCTTAAATTCATCGCACTGCGATACTGGGGCTGTTCCTGAGATGGAGGAATACGAAGCAGAAATAATATTTCAAATATGATTAGTTCATCTGTGGGGCACCTTGTGCAATTGAGAAGGGGGGCTGAAGTGGGGGGGGTATTGCACAGCGAGCAGTAAATTACATCTAGCTTTTGAATGATTTCTGCAGATCCCATTACAACAGAAGGGTGGGGAGAGAGATGGAGGGAGGGAGAGGGAGATGGGGGTGTGGGGGGGGGGGGGGAGGGGTAGGAGCAGAATGAATAAAATCCAGTGTCCGGTTGTCTGAATACGTAGAATGGCTGGGGGAGGAGGTGGCGGACATTATATAAAAGCAATGAAATCCAGAGTTTAGACTCCAATCCTTTTATTTTCATTTAGTTTTTTTGAAGATCTACTAGTTAATCGCACACATTCTGTGTTGTGTGTTCTCATTTGTTTTGTACCCCCCCTCGCCTCCAGCACCTTCCAGCACACAATACGGCTATGAACATTTCCTCGTCTCCCATTGGTCATTCTGGCCTGTAATATAGTGGTCCAATGCTGCATCAGCAGCCGGGACAGAGGAACAGGGATGGAGATGGAAGTGCTGCATTCATTTAAATACAAAACAAACAGCCCCACTGCCTTGGAAATACGATACCTTGACACCTTGTCATTGTCACGGTATACAGTGTCGTCCTTCAGCACACGCCAGTCTGAATGTATGTCCAGCTTTAGTCAAACCGAGAGGCAACTGTGCTGTAAGTCAGTGTTTCCCATTCTGGTCCTCAGGAACCCACAGACAGTCCATGTTCTTGGGAGCTGGGAAGGAGCAAAACATGGACTGTCTGCAGGTCCCCAAAGGCTGGATTGGGAAACCCTGCTGTATGTTTATTGTGCATGGTGAGTGTACAGTATATTCCAGATTAACAATGGCGAGGTGATTAGAAGTCATCTGATTTCTGGCCAGACCTTTTATAAAAGGGTGGGGGGGGGGGGAGGTTGGAATGCCTTCAGAATACTTAATACATTTGTTTATCAAACTATTTTGCATGATCCCATATCCCAGAGTTATTTAGACTAATAAGAAAACAGTAACAATATATGCTTTTATAATAATATGCAATTCCCTTTACTGAAAGCAATGTTTTAAAAAGGAAATTTGTAATGTAGGGAATATTATTTTAATGTAATGTACAAAAGCAGCAGGACAGCACAGTAGATAAGGACATGAATATGTAAGTGGAGGCTCTGGTTCATTGTAGTACTTAATTTGAATTGCTTCAGGAAAACCTCTAGCTCTATAAATGGATAAAACCTGTAAGCAACTTTGAATAAAAACAAAGCTTTTGTTCATCTAAGAAACTAAGGGCAAAGCATACAAAATGCAAAACAAAAATAGCTTGTACGTGTTGATGAAGTGGTTTTTCATCTCTGATGTGTGGCCCTGTTTGGTGACACTACACTTACTCTTTAAAATATTGAACAAACCTTAATTTCTCCTAGACAGGAAAGCTGGGAGGGGCGACGAGTATAAGGAACGAGGAGCTGGGTGCCGAATGCTGACTATTAATATCACCAGTGGGCAGGTGGGGGCCGGGAGAAAATTAAAGTGGAAGAATCTTGCTCCCCACATCCCATTTTAATTGCAAATTTAAATTTGCTATAATGGATTCCGACATCTCAAGTCACCAAAATCCATCATTGTGAAGGATATTATTCCACAATTAACCTGTCATCCCGCCACTTCCTTTGTCTTTCTGCAGGCCCATGCTGAAGAAATGAAAAATTCTAATTGCCTCCAAATGTAAAGCAGATTGATAATTCCCTTTGCTGCTGAGTCCCTTCTTCCTGGCCCCGTGCACTTGGTACTCGGAAAGCCCTCCCATAGTAAAATCAGGCCCCGCAGTCTGTCTCAGCATCTCTCCTCTGCAGATTCTGCTTTTAGATTCTGACAACATTTTGTACACAGCGAGCTCTAACTAATCTCAGTCCAGTGCAGTTTTTATATATATATATATATATATATATATATATATATATATATTAGGGCT
>JAODLC010000021.1:1842636-1856411 GCA_026781145.1 Hippopotamyrus pictus | reverse complement strand
TTCATTTCATTACCGTATATTGCAAGATACGGGCAAATAATGTGTCCCAGTATATATAACCATGTATGTTTGTGTGTGTGTGTATATATATATATACATACATACATACATATTGTAAAAATGTGTTTCAAGAACAATGCAAATTATATATTCTCTCCATCAACAAAACACTTGCACTAGTCATGCTGAATGAGGCCACCCTGTGTCATCATGTCATGGCTCTATGTTTACAGTCTCACCACTGCAAATGTGTGCAACTACATTCCCTTTTAAATATTTTTACATTTATCGATTTATTCGTAAGCATTATCATTAAATATGTGTTTCTGGTTGTCAGCAGTTTTCAGGAAAATTTTTCACCACAGCGCATAAAGAAATTTTACTCAGTATACCCTTAACATCTGTAAAATAAGCAGAACAAATATTTGAATGCAAAAATGGCATTAATAACTTGTTTAGGAGTGATTATGTAAACTTGGATTTCTGATTTGTTTGTATGTTGGTGGTTCTAGTTTACCGTCTTTATTTTTATACATGCTATTGTTTTCTGTCAGCCAGTCTTAACATTTTCCAACTTGTGTCCAAGCTGCCTTGGCCTCTGGTATTCAGGTACACCACCATTCGGCTGATTTGTCCTGTCTTCCTCTTCTTAATCTCAAGTTTTCTCAACAACTTGGAGCCGCAGAAGAAAATATCAATCAGAAAATATTCTTACGCAACCTTGACATTATAGGCATGGCTGTTCTCCCACTTCCCCATCATAGCAATTGTCATTTTTTTTAATAAGATAAATGTTACATTCAGGAATAAAAGGGGAAAACACCACTTTTCTAGTGTTCATCTCCTGCAAGGCAGCACAAAGAGAAAAGAATTCCTGTTGATGGAATTATTCTTGTATAATATGTCTTTGTGAAAGGGTCCCTTTTATAACAGCCTAACCGAAAAGCCTCATCGCATGTGATCATCTAGTCAACTCTCTCCAACACATGCATACATTAACATACTATATTAATCTTTAACCACATTTCATGTTTTTCCTGATTTTACAAATATAAATCAGTCAAAAACGTGTGCTGTACGTATACGCTTTTTTTTTGGTAAAAAATTAAATAATGGAAAATAAATTGACAGATATTTCTATATTGGTAAGACAAATGCATTGGGTTAAATTGTTCATAATAGGGAAAAATATCTGTTTCATATATCAAACCAGAAGTTTAATTTTATATGAAACATTTTTGTAATTACTTTAATGTTCCAATTACTCCGGAAACCGTAGTTCCCATAAAAACAGATGTGCAAAATTATGTTGTGATTGAACAATCAGAGATTCGGTGAATTTGCGGCATTTAGGGGGAACTTAATTGGCTATTACAGACTTTGAGAGACATGGAAATATTTTAAAAAGAATAAAATCATTTTCCAAACAGGATTGCATAGTAACTGTAGAGTCTGTATATTTTTATATAAATGTTGTCACGTGTAATTCGCTGGGCATGTAGGAAAAAAAAATCACAGAACACAATCCGATTATTTTATTTATTGTCAACCACAAACAAAAGCGTAATGGTTTCATTTCATTAATGTGCTCCTGACGTCGCCCTCGTGAAGAATGTTTCGTTTAAATGGCATTTTATCCGCTATTTACGATTTTTAAACTTGTAGGATTTCATCAATTTGCAATGCACACACAACACCGTTTCTATGGGAATCTGTGTTTTCCCACTGACGCGTCAGAATTACAGAAGACGTGCAATCCGATTGGTCCCTGCTGCCGACCGCCGGAAGCGCTCTATTTTGATTGGCTTATATGTTCTAGTTGCATATCTAACAACCATGACGTGCAGGTGGTTGGAGCGGGAGATGAACGTCCCAGGGCGGGTAGAGTAATAAACCGTGATTTGCACTGTTTAACTGGGGTTTTAATGTTTACGAATGATTAAGGTTGGTTAGATGTACTATTTTTTACTTCCTCACAGACATCACCAGTTCGAGTACTGCCAAGATAACAAGTCCCGCTGTGGTGAGGTAATAAGCAACAGTGCAGCAGAAAGTGGCCGTTACATACCGGATTATCGGAGCAGAGGAATTAAAGGGTACTTATAACCGATCCATATTAAATGAGAAAGCGGCATCTTAACAGTACGCTTGGGCAGTACTAGCCTGTAATGACTGACGATTTTCCAAACGAGCCCTATTTATTAATGCAGAAGTACAGTATTGCGATATGATGTATATGTGGTGCTTACAGCAGGTGTGAAATCAGGTTCAGTCATCTGTCACGTCACAAGAGCCAAAGGATTGAATATACGTGCAAAAATAGTGCGAAATACGACTGATTTGACAATGATTATACGTATGTTCATCCTGACCTTATAGGTTTACGGGAATAAAGTTAGCTTAGTGTGAATCTGAATAAAACCTACAATGCGTTTAACACAAGTCTGTAATACAGACATTTAATTTCCTGGTTAAAAGATTTATAATGATTAGCGGCTAGATTGACCTCCTCGGTGTATTAACCGCAGTGCTGTCATTTCTGTCACCAAAAATGTGTAACACTGCGAGGTTCCCATTACTTTCTTCCCAGGACAACGGTAAAAATAAAAAAAAATAGACTTTGTGATTTGTAAAAGACAGCCTTCAGCGCACTGCCGACGAGGAAACAACCTTGGGTTTCTGGGAACCGCAAGTTAGGAAGCAGAGTAAATATACATTTCATAGCTAACCATTGCACTCCTGTCTTATTTTAATAGGAGGTTACATGAACTTCGGGAACTGTAAAAGAGGAGTGTTAATAGTCATGGACGTCCTGGGTAGGGTTAGGGATCTAGCTTATGTACAGACTGCTGGGTAACGCAGGCTGTACACATGTAACCCTTTCGGAGTTAAAAATTAAAGCATAATAAGTTATTACATTGACAGTAAAGTACATTTGTTAATAAAACCCACTTCAGTATTGCAGTTCTGAAATGACAGCCATTTATGATAAGCCGTGGCAGTATGCTGGATTTTTTTCTCCTCCAAATCATTCCTTTAATTTAATTAGCTTTAATTAAACATCCATCTTCTGGCTGCTTATCCTGGTCAGGGTTGTGTCTGGGGGGTGGCTGTCTGAAGCCTGTCTCAGTTAGCATCAGGCACAAGGCTGGGGTTCTCCCTGGATGGAGTGGAAGTCTGTTGGAGGGAACAAACATATAATTTAGAGCCCCAAACAGCCTAACTGTGTGTCTTTGGATTTTTTTTGGGGGGTGGGAATCATGTGACATGGGAAGAACATGCAAACTGCACGCACATGGAGCAGAGGTGGGATTAGTGCCTTCAGCCTCAGTGGTGGAGCCAGTTACTTATCATATTGATATATTTATTCAAAGAAAAATATGATGAAGGACATTTTGATGAAGTTTGTTGAAATTGAAGAAATAAGTAATGGATCCCAGAGGCGGTGGTGATGATTCGCTGGGGTGTATTTCTGATGTATGCAGTGGGTTCAGTTAAATGATTCAGGGGAATGTTTGGAAGCCTCACCAGGATCTCCAGTAAATCAGCACTTCGGCTCGCAGGAATAAATCATCTTAATCCAGAATATTTCTTAGTCAGCAATGGGGGAAAGCAGAAAATATCCATATAAATGAAAAGTACTGAATGACCCTTACCAAAATAATCCAATTCCTCAAGAGGGTAATGTTTATTTATTTAAAATTGCGTTTTCAGGTTCCCACAGTCTCCTGTGTACTGGTGCTTGTTATCTATGCGAGTCTGTAACATCAGTGATATCTCCCCCCCCCCAGTGGCTTAAGAGATTCCCCAAGCTGTGGACTTCGGGTTTTCGTTTTAACGGACCAGTTGTTTTGTCTGGTAAGTTGTGGCACAAACGGTGATGCGGAATCCTGTTCCAGTTTGCGGCCACACTCGGTGCTCACAAGCGCAACTATTTCTATCAAGCTTATTGATTCTGGGTCTGATCAGTCTCAGTTGGGAAAAGGGAGTAACATAGACTTCCTCTGCTCCCACATGACAGGATGGAAAGCGGCCTATTGGCTCTCAAGTTCAGAGCAAGTTGATTTCTAGATGGCTTCTTTATTGCATGTTTAGAGTAGTGTTTCTCAGTCCTTGGGGACCCCCAGATGGTCCACATTTTTGCTCCCTCTCAGCTCCCTACCAAGAGCTGGGAGGAAGCAGAAACATGAAGTGTCTGGGGGTCCCTGAGGACTGCTTTCAGAAACATTGGTTTAGAGTGTATTTCATTTTAGAATTAAATTGTTCTGGTATCTGACTCTTGGCTCTAAGTCCGTGCTGCCCCCCACCCCAACTCCCTCATTCCCTAGTTCCATCTGACCCCTCGCTATCCCACAGAGCTGCACATGGGGCACTGAAACATTTTATTGTATGAAGCAGCAGCTGAATCACTGCTCTGCAGAGTCCTTCTGCGTAGTTCAGACAGTAGCTAAAATGTCAAGTGAGGCTTGCGTTGCTTTTTATTTTTTGGTGTGCGGAAGCGGTCGATGTGCTCGTGAAAGGCTCCCCGTTCACGAACGTTTCAGGCTATGTTCGCTTTACTTTGCCAGCGGGGGGGGTGGGTCAAGCTCAAGATGTTCTGGGTTTCCTCCTAGTGGTATGAAGCAGCCCACTGAGCTGTACGGCCTCCATATGGAATTCCAGGTGCTGTACCGTGAGCGTCTTCAGCGGATCGACGAATCAGAGGGCCGCGTGGAACAGAAGCTGCAGGTGGGCATGAATCTTTATTGATTGATTGATAATTTATTAATCCCCCTGGGGAACAGGTCAGCTACCTGGAGCCTTTGAGAATGCGGATCTTAGGCTGTCTGTTTGTGCTCATGCATACATACAGTACGCTTCCACCAGAATTCAGTTAGTACATTATATTATGCGATTTTGAAGGCATCCTCATGTGTAGTATGAACACTGCAGGCCAAAACAGCACCTCAAAATTGGGAGAGACTTCTGTGAACTTCACATATTTCTTATTAATGGCTTGTGATGTTCATCTTGGTAGCTTAACTTGATTTGATAATATCGGTCCAATCGTTACCACTTTTAATTTTTAAGCTAGCAAAGACATTTTGAAAAGTAACCTGAAACAATAAAACTGTTGTTTCCGCATGTACCAAGAAAAAAACAAAAACTATGATATTAATGACGGTATTGTATACTGAAACAATATGGCTTCCTAACTTTCATGGTTCACACGACTTCGGGGTATAGCACAGTTAATACTAGTTTTATGGTGTCTTGGGAGATTATAAATTTTATAATAAAACGTTTTACCAAAGTTGCAGAACACCTGTTTACTTAAAAAATAAAAACGATATATGCTTATTTACACTTTGTTGTTGGTGCCTTTCCATTATGAAGGTAACACTCATGCAGCATTAGCTGATATTCTTAAATGTCCGTCAATTACACTGCAGTCAGATGGCCCAGAAATCTCTAGGTGTGGGGGGGCGTCTGGTAGCTAAGAGACTTCCTTAATGGTCCGAGGCAGCCAGGCGGTAGCCAGGAGACCGCGCCACAACACACTGCTCAGATGACCTGTCTCTCTAGTGGAGTATGGTTTTTAAAGCACAGGGGAGGTCACTCTGTTTCATATAGAGGTACATTTCGTACTACAGACATAAGTGTGTAATAATTTTACTGATGGGCATGGAAATGTTTAAGGGGGTTATGAAAGGAATGTGAAGGCAAATGAAGGAAGGGTTACACATCCAATAATGTTTCTTTGTAACTGTCTGCTTGGGTTTTCTATTCGATACAAATTTTTCTTGTATGTAGAGTTTGCTGTTTTAAGGGAATGTCGACAATAAGGGTCAGTGATGTGTATGTATATTACTGGAGTGTATCCAATGGAACACACTGACCTGACCTGTGTGTCTTTGTGCCACCCTGCTAATGACAATAGGAAGTTTGATTGTCATTATGAGGAATAGTGTGGTGTAAGGGTCTATGTGTAGCAAATTAGCTCTCTGTGTCTGTGATCAGAAGGTCACTGGTTTGAATCCCATCCTTGGAAGAATACAGTGGTACCTCGGTTCTCGAACTCATTAGAACTCAAATTTCTTAGAAGTCGAACCAACCAGTTCGAAAAAAAATTACCTAGAGCTCGATCTGAATCTCAGAAGTCAAACCGTGAACATCGACCTAAGATAACTTTTACGCGCAGGGAAATGAGTCACACGGCACGTCTCTCAGCGGAAACATAGGGTAATGCTTCAGTCTAAGCCTCGCATTCGCAGCAATAGCATCGTGCATGTTTACACTAGCTGAATACATATATTTAGACAGTAAAAATACATTTAGACAATAATAGACAGTAACAGTAATTATATAATAAAATACATTTAAAAATAATGATTTCTTATTTATTTTAATATTAATAATAAACCATTAATACATTTAATTATAATAATATTGTCGTGCCGAGCGGGGACGGAATGGAGACAAAGGCGCAGACGTCAGGGTATCAGGGAATATAGGGTTTAATTAATTCAGGTAAGGCAGGCAAAACGCAGACGGACAATACAATGCAAAACGCAGACGGACAATGCAATGACTGGACTGGGTAAACGAGGTTAATGAGGGGGCGTGGCACATGGAAGGAGCGGACGATCAGGGCAGGATATATTGTTTGGATACATTTATTTTCTTAGTTTACAAATTACTGTTTTGATAAATGTGCTTAGATGTGCTTAGTACAGTATATATGCTCTTCTTGTTTTATCTGGTTCATTTTGTGTTTAAATGCTAAAAAACAATATTTAGGTGTAATTTTTTGGGGCCTGGAACCAATTAATTGGTTTTCCATTATTTCTTATGGGGAAAATTCGATCACAACTAGGATTAAATTCGAGTTCTGAGGTACCACTGTAGTTACGATTCTTTAGAGCCCTTGAGCAAAACTCTAAACCCCCTGAAATGCTCCAGGGATCGTCAGATAAATGGCCTGATCCTGCCCTCGCACTCCATACTTCACGCTCACCTGTACGTAAGTGTATGTCTTAAAAAGGAGAGCATGATGGGATTGGTGAAAAGAAGTGTTCCATTGTACCTGTACTCATACTTGTGTGAATGGCAAATAAAGGATCATTTCACTTGCAATAAGGATCAAACTTTGTGTCATTCTGAGTACTTCAGAATATTTCGGCATCTCTGTCAGATACAGACAGGCCAAACAGAAAACAAAAGACAGGGACGTTTGCAGACACAGGGACGACGTGAGCTTTAGGCCAGCGCTACTCGGACCGACAGGAACGTGCCAGTGTCCGCGAGAATGGGCCCCCTAATCCTGTTTGCGTGCCGATATTGAGGGCCGGGATTGATCGATCATCTAATCGCTGGAGGAAATGGGCCTAAACGTCAACAGGGGACTCTGCCCTTGACTCGCGTGGGAAGCGGCGGTGGGCGTGATCCGAGTGGCGTGTGGCCGCGGAAAGCTCAGCGCTTAAAGTGAAGCCACTGATTTCATTAGGCTCTGATATACTGTTATGCAAGCCTGACTAAATGATCAAATAAGAAAGAGGGAGGGGGCATGCAGGGGGAGGCTGTAAATCATGCTTTATTGCTGTAATATTACTTTTTCATACTGTTCATCTGTTTGAGAAGGGAATAGAATAAATACAAGTGTGTAATATGAATATTAATTCTCAGAGGGCTTTTTCCTTTCTTTTATTTTCTGTTTTCATAGTACAATTTGTTCTATCCTTCATACAGTCTTTCTGACTGCAAATTAATTTGTATATAAACCTTTTTTCTCTAGTATTTTCCATTCTATATGCCTTCTAGCTAGACTGTTATTAAATGTATTTTCGTCATAGACAGCCGATACAGATCAAGGCCTGTCTGAAAGGCAGAATCGCTTTTAATTTCCTCATAATTGTAAACCTAAAGATAGTAAGTTTGTGGTTGACATTTTTGTTGAGAATTTATTTTCTTCATGTTGAATTATCCAGTTAGCCATTAGATTAGATTAGATCAGTTAAACTTTTTTAATGATTAGTTTGTTGGGGGAACCGTTTTAGGAGAGTTCAGAATAGTTATTGTGAGTATTAAACGGGTGGTTTTATGATTAGGAAGAGTGGCCTGTTTTTGGGTATCTGGGCTTTGCTCTGTCCCGTGGGCCGTGGGGCCACTTTAAGATATGCTAACAGTAACATCATGACTCCAAACGGGATCAGGGATCTGGGCTCAATCTGGTGTCTTTCTTTACACCTGCCAAGGGCATTGTGGTTTTGGAGCACCCTCTGCTTTCTCCAGCTTCTTTACATAAAGCATTTCTCCTCCATCTTTTGGCTGTAGCTGAAAATGCCACTTTTAACTGTATTGCTGTACCTGCTTACTGCATATTCACCACAAGGGGCTGCTGAGGTGAGAGAGGATTGCCCAGTGATCCTGATAGGGTGGCAGCCGTTTCGTTCCTCTTCATAACGGTGCATTTAGCGCTGCTCGAGATTTGTGTGGTCTTGCTCCTCTCCTCCTTCATTTAATGTTTTTGAAAACAGGTTAAAGTTCGGCCGCATGTGTCACTGTCTGGCCTTGTTCTGGAGACACGGTTTTCTGTCTAATAGCTGGACCAAATTCAAGGCCTTATGTATTAAATACTGGAGGCACGTAAGCAAGACGTATACCTTTGATTTGGCTTTTAGCTAGAGCAGTGTTTCTTAACCCAGTCCTCGGAGAACCCCAGACTGTCCACATTTTTACTCCCTCCCAGCCAATCAAGAACACTGAATACCTGGTATAGGTGCTATGGGAGCTGAGAGGAAGCAAAAACGTGGACTGTCCGGGGTTCGCCGAGGACTGGGTTGGGAAACATTGAGCTAGATTACATTAATATTTGTTAGTAGACAATGTTATGTACCGGTATAGAGCTGACTGCTGTTGATTAGGCTGAGTTAATATTGTGGGATTTGTTGATCCTCCAGTAACATTGACTTAAAAATCCCACTCTATGCCAAAGTGTATTATACACCTTTTGTAGGTTATATCAGACAGAGAGTGGAATGGATGGATGGATGGATGATTTGAGTAGAGATCTGGCCCATAAAGCCAGGCTTCTCATTCCTTGTAATGACAGTCTGATTTGGTCGCGTCGAGTCCTTCTGGCCGTTTTAGGCCTAGAGACTCCACCAGTTCATCAGCTCCCCCCCACCCCCACCCACACCCCCCCGGCTTCCTCTGCATCTTAGCATAACCTCATCATACAGCTGACGTTCTTTTACTGACCGCTGCTACCTGCAAGATGAATTTCAAGGATTATTTCAAGTTTTATGGACGATTATGGATCAGTACTATTTACAGCTGTCCTGTGGAGCATCGTGTTCAAATCGGGCTGCTGCACAATTAGTGCTGTCAGTGTGGTTAATCACTCATTTTATATTCTGTGTGCATCAGCATGCAGGTAAAATCAATACTAAAATGGCAAAGCTGGTCACAGAGGAACTCGCTGCACTTTAACTCCCCTCTCTGTCTCCCCCTAGAGCAAAGTGGAAGCACTGCAGTCATTTGTGCGGGATCTCAGCCAGCAGAACGAGGTGCTGATTCGGACAGTGCTGGAGATGGAACAAGAGACGGAAAACCATGCGAGAAACACTCAGAAGGCCCTAAATGTAGGTGATTAATGCCATGATTGACAGGTCTCATGCCCTGCCTCCAACCAAATGTCTTTAAAGAAGCCACTAGAATGAGCATGGGCACTGCTTATTTAATAGCATGTTTATGAGGTATTTAAAGTATTTAAAGAGACCATTTTAAAGAGAGCATTTTAAGCCATTTGTTTTCTTGTAGGATACGGTAGGAGAGCAATAAGTTAAGCAAAGATGTAGGTTACGTGGAGACTTTAGCACAGGAACACTTATTTAGTAGGCGTGTGCAAGTGTGAAGCTTGGAATCAGGGAGCAGTTTCAGCCAGCATCAATGGAGCAGTTGGGGATAATGGCATTGCTCAAGGGGGTGCATTTGCTCTCTGCCGTCCACGGGATCTGAGCCTGCCACCTTCTGGATGCAGGCACATATTTGTTACTCATTAAGTCACGAACAATCTCTTCATTCACTTCTCTCACCATCATTCATAAACTCACAGTTTATCTGTGATACTCATGGATGTTTTTGCCAGTTTTGCTATCCGAGAGATGCCAGCGTCATAAGTACTTATTCCCCCTCCCCCCACCTCAGTACTTAGTCTAAGGTGACCCCTATCCTTATTTGATGGCTCACAGTTTTCACCAAATATTACAGGTTTTTAATCACCCTTCTCGCTATTTCCCTGCAGTTAGGTTGACATGAATGTAAAAAGGTTTATTATATAGACAAATGTATATGAGTTCCTGCAATGCCCTGTGGGGGCAGTAAATGATTTTTTACCTCTACTTCCATCTCATACTTCTGGGGCACTGTATGTGTCAGCGGGTTAGGATGCCGATCTGTGACCAGAAAGTTGCCACTTCAGATTGCGGGGTGAGCAATGTGATTTCACTCTTGGGCCCTTGAGCATGGCTCTTAACCCTTAGTTTCTCAATGGACTGAATCGACCTGGTTTTGTGAGAAAAAAAAAATGTCGCTTTGGATGAAAGTACCTGCTAAATAAATAAAAATGCAAATACTTTTGAGTTACTTATTCATTCATGTAAATATTAAAGTTGACTGTATTGAGGTCACCGGATCAAATCAGGTTTCCCCCTAATAGATTTCTCCCCTTTTACATGGAAATGCATGTTTTCAACCCAATCCCATTATGGAGTCCTGACGTAGAAGCCGCCCCTTTGCTAATAGCTTTTAACTGACGATGTTTTAATGATTCCCTCTGATTCGTGTGTGCTGTCCTTGATCCCTACCTCCCTACATTACGGTCTCCTAGAATCCCAGTGAATCATTGTGATATTTTCAAAGAGGGGTAATGTATCATTGTTGTGTGAGCATGTCAAATTACAGAGTCCCATGTCGGCATTGTACAACACGGATTGTTAGCACACACGCTAAGCGCGGCGTCGATCGACGGCACTCTCCAAGGGGGTATGATGAGCATTAACCTCTGAGGCTGTTAGGGGACAGGGGTGTAGAGGCCATGTACATTTGTAAGAGACCATAGTCATCTTCACTCCCGAAGTACGTCTTGTATCTTGCTACTAGCCTCTGTACCGCAGTGTTCCAAGGCTCCCTTCTGGCTTCATCTCCTCTCTCACAGACTCTGAGAAACTGAAACACTTTAGAGAGGTCTTAAGGAGCCACCTGTATATACTTATTAAATGCTTACCAGTGGTCTGAGAGAGAGAAAGTGATCGAGAGACAGAGAGCCTGGCAGCCATGATGGATACCAGATTTAATTTCTTTAATAGTGGTGCTGAGCCAGTGACAGGACAGACCGCCTTCTGACATCCTGGAAAGTGGCTGGTCTTCAGAGATGGTTATGAGGTCAGCGGTGCAGGACTGCCTCTGAGGTTGGAGCCGTTGTGTCCATGCCTCATTGCATCGCTGACCGTGTTGTAATTGGCCTGCCGGGAAAACCCCACCTCCGCCTCGGAGCAGAGGTCATATGATTTGCGTCCAGCAGCAGAGCAGAGAATCCCCTTCCTTGCCCTCTTTCAGTGGGGCAGTGTGGTGTAATGTTACATCACTTGTTCATGCCTGTTTACCCTGACAGGTATGTCTGAAACACTGTCATATATTGTGTTACTTAGTCAGCTCGAAGTGCACAAGAAAACTACTTTCTGGCTGGTTTTTAGACTCACCGAAGGCATGCTGGGTACTTGGCAAGTTCACTTAACAAGTAGGTATGGCTAATGAGTTTCCGGTGTTACTATTTTATGACCAGGTGTCGGGATCTGGCTTTTAGAGGGTGAAGCAGGTGTCCTCGGCACAGTAAATACATGGGGCAGAGCCGATGCTCGCTTGCTCCTGCCTTTTTATACGTAAATAGATGCAGCTAACATGACTCCTGAATTATATATGGGCTCATAGTCCGAGACTCATGTGGCTGAACACCTCCCCCCAATTCACATGTCAACCTGAATCATACCCTCCACAAAGACCCCCCCTTCCACATCACTAATATTTTGCAGTAAATGTGGGTGGGGCTCCACCACGCCGCCATCTGACAATGTAGCTTGAAGGCTGAAGGTGGCGAGCTTTAATGTCTGACATAGTCTATGGAATCATGCACGTTCTAGTCTGTTTAGAAATTACTGGCGCCCCCCGGTGTTCCGGAAGACTTGCGATATTCATGGCACTGACATCATGGCTGAAGTGGAAGGTATCGGTATGAATAGTGCTCGGTTTTGTTTTATTTTGTTTTTTAATGTAATACCGCAGTGCGGACCGATGGGTTTCAGCGTGAGCGATGTGAGGCCCCTCCCATCCGGAGCTCACGGCCTCCGCCTGCTTCATTTCTTTCCATTAGATAGCACCTCCCTGTGATGTAAGATGCATGAGCAGTGATGGCAGGGCTGATGTTTATTCATGCCCTCCGAAGCCTCTCGCTTCCTGTTAAGGAACAGAGCTGCGTGAGATTGAATTCTCACTTTAAAGCTCAAGTGGTCCTCCACGTCTCACCTTCTCCCTCCCAGCACCTGCTGGCTTTTTGAGTTTTTTTTTTCAGGCGTTCCTCCTCCAGTTGATTCCTGCCAGCTTGAATTTTGTTGACCTTTGGAAATCGTGAGCATTCATTTAGTTACCTTCTCGTTTTTTGATGGCCACCACTCTTCCACCCCCCCTCTCTTTCTCTCCCTCTGAGGAACACAGTACTTGTACAGCCATGATGCTGAACCGCCCCTTCTGTATATACATCCTGATTCCTGTTATCCCTGTTCACCACAGCTCACCTCAAGAAATTCCATAGCATAATATATCTATTATCAAAGCTATTCTTCCCAAGGCATGACTACAATAATATAAATAATTTGAATAACTAGTAATCAAATATTTTGAAATGTGTCTTTTTAAATCTATCACTATAATAGCTGCTTATACTGTTTTGTTAATCCTTTTTCAGGCTTCGTGATACATATTGTCTTCAAAGAGGCAGATTTTCTGAAAGACTTGGCACTCTGGTGCCCCCTGTCTGTCACGGTGGAAGTGCTTGGTACTCTGGTGGCTGTTTAAGGATATGTTAAATTGCCCCATTACACTGCCCCTGGCATCATACGCACCACGGGAAAAGCATGCTGCTAATTTCCCTGTGCCGCCGGTAAACGGAAATGACAGTTTAGCGCGATTTATCGCGGCATGCTAACAGCGCCGTTCCTCCCATGCTGCCAGGCCCCGCCCCCAGCTCGCTCATTCTTTAAGACTCCGCCTCCCCCCCCCCGGCTGCTGCACACTGTCTCCGGAGACAGACTGGAGTGCTTGTTTTGGGTTCGAGTGGGTAAATCAGCAGTCTTTATACTTAACACGTGCGATAGCAAGTAATCAGCACCAGCAGGGATGTGAATGCGTTCCACACTGCTGCGCATATGATAAATAATGCAGATTCCTGAGAACGGCGTGGACGCCGGGGGGGCATGTGTGTGTGGGAGCGGGGGGGGATGGGGGGATGGAATTGGCCGATTGTCGTGCTGTCAAAGCGATTTGCATGAGAAAGAGCGATGTAATTGCTGCCGTGTCGAGGTAACGCCGGGCGGGGTCACCGAAGCACGAGATTCCCGAGTCTGCCGTTTCTCTGTGCCCACCTCTGGGGCAGCCTTGGCATGTGGGATGGGTACTTCACTGATCATTTGTTATTACATTTGTAGAACTGCTCATTATTCACCCTGGTTTTCACCAGTGTT
>JAODLC010000021.1:1813016-1834606 GCA_026781145.1 Hippopotamyrus pictus | reverse complement strand
CCCCATCACTAACGCAAGCTCCCGCCCATCTCGCCGCGCCCGCCTTGCCCACTTCGCTGTCCCTATAACTTCAGAACTCATGCTTGCCCAAACGACTTGGAGCTTTTTTTCATTCATATTCTAATGAGCTGTTTTCCTGATTATCCGCGGCTACGCTAATTTCAGTAATTGCTGTCGCCGCTGCGTTCCCTCTCTGTTCCTGCCGGCGTGCGGACGGCACTCGCGAGGTTAATTATTTAATATCACGCCTCCCCTCTGTCCGGCACTCTTGTCAGCCGCGGCTAATTAGCGAGGCGGCAGCTAAGGAGTGGAGTGGCCGCGCCTGGTTGCGGTGGGGCGGGCGCTCGGATGCCAGCGTGGCTCTCCGCCTCGTCCCCATGCTGATCGATCCCTCACACTGCCCAGCCCCGCCCCGCCTCGCCTCTGCCACCTCTCCGTGTCTCTCCGATGCGGCTTTGCTGATTTTCTCCTTGCTGTTATCCCTGCATGTGACTGCGGGGCGCTGGCACACTGCTCTGTGCCTCTTAAACACCCCATTCTCTCCTTTCTTCTCCTTGTTTCTTTCATTATTAAATAAAAAAAAAAACCATGAAACAACTTGGGGGCAACAGGAGGAATCCATTATGCAAACCGGCCGCAATTTGCATAATGTCTTATGCCAGGAATATGCAAATGAATTCTATAATTTATGGCTGCTTGCACCAGCCTCAAACTGTTCCCATAACTTACAAAGAGGACGCAGACGCAGAACCCCCCCCACTCGGTTCCACGCATGCGGTGATTTCACAAAGACTGTGTGAGGCTTCGCCCAGGAGGAGAAAGGGCCCCACAGACTATGGGCTTCTCCCCTGACAATGTTTGCTTCTGAATGAGGAAAATGCTGATTTTGGATATTTTTCTACTTTGCAGAAATTGGAATAAATTCCTTTTTTCCCCTTTTCCATATTTCTCGACCTTTGAGGAGAGCTAAAAAGCCTCATCTTTGCAGGTTTTCTTTTACAGCGTCTCGGATGGTATCTGTACAGAGTCCTGGATGGGTAGGGGGCAGGCGAGGTGTGCTGGGGCATTTCTGCTCGCGTGATCCAAACTAGGACTGATCGTCCTCCGTGCTTTTTCCCTGGATCGCCGTCCACGTGTCGGTTTGGCTTTTCCCAGCTCTGGGATGGTGGTTCAGGGCCTTTGAATGTGGGACAGTGGGACCGAGGCGAGTGCCAGGGACCCCACCTCCGTCCGCTTCTGTGTGTGTCTGTGGCTTTCTGTGATTTGTTAGAGTACACCCACAGCATGCCCACATAAACAGCAGCGTTAATGCTCCTGTGTGTAAACAAAGTGGCCAGCTTTGGTTTCCTTTTATTTTTTTTATGACCTGGAACAACTCCTGAAATTTCTTGGGAGGTTTTGAGAGCTGCGTTTTCATGCCGAATCCCCCAACACTTTGCTCTGCACGCATTTCATGCGGCATAAATCTGTAGATTCTCTGAAGCACAGGCTGCTTTTGATGCTGGTCACGAGCATAATAAACTGGTCGCTGCCTGGTTAATGTGCATGTTAATGAACAGAAGATAAGTAGTTTTCCTTAAATGTGGATAAAATGTTCTTTTTCACCTGCTGAGAGTATTAAATATGCAAAACCACACTGCTGAGGCACTCAGAAATTTCTGAAGTATGAAAAGGTTTTTTCCTAAGAAAATGAAATTAAAAAGAAAACTAAATGTCCAAAAAGGGCAACAGCGTCTTAAAATTGAAAGTGCAAAATTAATGTAAATAAATGCTACCTCATCTGTCTTCTAGGCTCTGGATCATTGAATAAAATAAATTATAATAAATTAATTTGATAGTCACTTTTGATATCATCGTCACCTCATTCTATTTTTTTAACAGTTAAAGTGTCATATGTTTGAGAAATCTGCATAATATAAAGAAAGCAAACATACACTCTTTAGCTGGTTGGAAATGATCACCTTTAATAAAGTTTTTGAACTGCACCACTGCTTGCTGAAAGGTTTTAGGAGTCTCATGACTAAGGAAAGCAGGAGTTTGATTTGATTTGAACAACACAGTCTTCCTCATTGCAGCCTTTGTTTGACTCGTAGCATGTTAGAAATTGATTTACGACCAGCATTGAGTGAACTATGTGTAACTTCCATGAATCTTGTAACTGTATATCTGCCGTGTGAAGGCTTTGGTATGCCAGGCAAGGGCTTCTGCAGTCAGACTCTCATCACGGCCATCTCGGTGAGTGAGGACCTGGGTAATGTACTCAGTAATGTAGTCCAGCCCAGCGACAGAACTGCCTTTGACACCTAGCACAGTCTGGCATTTCGGAAATCGTCCTGGACGTGTCTGTTGGAAGTGCTGCATTTGCTAACTGAGCGCTTCTAACAGCGATTATCGATTAGGCGTCTTCATTGGCCCTTTGACACTGATATATACACACTGTGTGCCCTGGACACTGCCGTGGTGCACTGTAATAGTAGTGATGGCCGTGATTCATGCTGGTGACTGTTCTTCCTGTCGGTGTTGACATGCTGTTGAAGACATCCTTCTTTCAAGCCAAACAGCAGAATCTGAGGAATTGTGAGGAACAAGAGCATACTGGCATAGCGATGCCTAAGGCATGGAGGGGACCTGATCCATGGAGGGCTGGTGTGGTTACAGGTTTTTGAGATGACCTCTCAATCAGCCAGTAACAGTAGGTCCCCAGGACTAGAGTTGAGAATACTGCTTTATTGTTGGTTGATTGAGAGGTCATCCCAAAAACCCGCACCAGCCCTCCATGGAACAGGTTCCCCACCCCTGACTTAAGGGATACTCCTTAGCGGCTAATCAGAAGCGCTTTAGTACTTCCTGGTGTAATATGGAACTCTTTACGGTATCTCCTGCAACAGCATTGTATCTGAGAATAATGTTCTACACATTTTATTTCAGCAGATCTTACTTTCCCCATCCACCAGTTTCATGTGTGACAAATGACCTAATCCTCCAGTATAGTGTGACAAATGTTATCAATGTATGCTCACTTTAAAACCATGAGAAGATACCTATGTCAGCTCTTTACTCTTCCAACACAGAATACAGCCCAGACTCAAATTCCAGTATTTGATCCTGCTCTTATCCTGTTTACAGTATTCAGGATAGCTAGGATTAAATGCCGTTAAGGACACTGGCACTTGCCAGATGGGACGTTTCTGTGATAGGACCTTCAGATAGATCTCCATCATGCGTCAGTGCTGGAGGTTCGCCCTCTCTTCTGGGAGAGATAATCAAGATTATTATAGGTTACCCATCTTCAAGGCTTCACAAAAACATGGCTGAAAAGTTCTTTTCTCTGAAAAGTCCCCCCCCCCAAACTGAAGCTCCCACTGTCCTCACACACACTCATGAGCTCCCCCTAGTGTCTGAGCCCCAGAAAGTCTTATCCTTTTCCCCTCGTGTGGGAGGCCCTACCCAGTACTTTTGACAGTCTTGCATATACACATGGTTGCTCCTTCCGCGGGAGTCTTCTCTACGTCACACACAGGCCTCCGGCACCCCCCTGAGCATCTGTAGCAGGCCCTGACTAAGACGCGACTTCCTCTGTCTAAAACCCAACACCCAATGGTGTTCATGCAGTGTGGACACAATGGGCCTCATTCACCGACCATTCTTACGAACAAATTTGTTCTTAACCCCAAAAAGATTCTGACATTCACCAATGTTTTCTTATCTGAATTTGTTCTTAGCTAAGAACTGAATCTACGCACACTCAAGACCATTCGTACGCACATTTGAGTAATGATAGTTTGTTCAAAATAATTGGTTATAGCAGTTTTGTTCATTCTACAGTTTATAAAATGATAGTATTTTAATAATTTATAAAAGTTAAACATAAAAAATAATTTTAAAGTGTAAAAATTATTTTCATGGTAGTAACGGCGATCATGTGGATAATAAATAGGTCAGAATCTTCATAAAAAAGTGTGTACGTGGGGTTTAAGAACAAATTTGTTTGTAAGAACGGTTGGTGAATGAGGCCCAATGAGAATAACTAATGTATATACTCTTAAAGCTGCATACTCACCCGGCGAAGGAGATGCCATGTGTAATATCCATCCATCATAACCACTCATCCTGCAGAGGGTTTGCCTGGAGCCTGTCTCAGATGGCAAGGAAACAAAGCAGAATGCCTGTCCATTACTGGGTGTGCAGACATACACATACAAAAAGCGATTTAGAGACACCAAGCTATATGTTTTTAGACTGTAGGAGGAAACCTACTCAGGGTGGGGTTTCTGTTATCAGCCCTGGAGGTGTGAGGTTAAAATGCTACCTGATGACCAATGTACTGTTATGTTGGCTATAATATCTGCTTCTCCGTTTTTGGACGGGGTTCCTGTCCATCGTCGTGCAGACACACACACTCATGCACCTTGGGCAATTCCGTGACTTCATTCAGCCTCACTGTGTGTCTTTGGGCTGACTCACACACACTGCGGAGGTGTGAGTCAAACAGGCAGCTTATGGAAATTAAATGGTGTCATTATTTTGTGCTTTTGCTCTGCGTGAGGTGTTATAATATTCAGTGGAATGAACTGAGATTGATAATGTCCATTTTTAGTGGGTAAAAATGTGACAGTGCACCTTCAGGTAATCTGGCTGTTGGGTGTTAGGGGGTCAGAGGTTTGAAAGGCTTTTAGCTTGCTGGTCTCCACCCTGCTGTGCTACTTAGTGGGGGGTCCCCTTTCCCAGGTGGGGGTTGTGTAGGTGGAGCTGTAATGCTCTTGCGGTTTTTGGTTTTCCTACAGTACAGCGGTTGTGCTATCAGGCAGTTTCTTTATATGATCGCCACCATGTTCCTGCTTTATTTCTCCGGTTTGTTTTATCTAGGGCAGGGGTGTCAAACTCCATTCCTGGGGGGGCGGATCCCGGTGTAGCTCTTTCCCTGTTCCCACACAAATGATTCAGCTCAAGAGCTGTGTGATAATTAGCACAAGGAGTTGAATCAGGTGTATTAAATGAGGGAAAACCCAAAAATGTGCAAGGGAGTCTGACACCCCTGATCTAGGGATTGTCAAGCTGTCCATACAGACAAACGGTGTCCATGGCAAGACCTATGTCTGTGGTAAAACTCTGTATATTTTTTCTTGAAAGGCAGTATTTCCCAATCCAATCCTTGGGGACCCACTGATGGTCCATGTTTTTGCTCCCTCACAGCTCCCAAACAAAAACGTGGACTGTCTCCGGGTCCCTGAGGACTGGATTGGGACACGCTGGCGTAACGTGTCAAAGTTAACTTTACGTGTGAGACGGCCCAAACACCTCAGCTGAATTTTGTTTGTCAGATCCGGTTCACTGCAGGTTTAGCTGTGTGTTGTTCTGGTGGTCTAATTCTGCGTTCTGCGTCTCTCCCACTGTGAAGCTGTTGCTACAGAGTGCTGCCCCTGCCCGTGACACAGGAAGTGATTTCCCTTCAGGCCATAAAGGGTTACTGTGGAAATATTCCGCTCAGAAATAGGTCGGCATTAATCTGCAGGATAATCCTCGCAGGAACATTTCTGGGAATCATTATAGGTTCTGGGGATACGTGATAAGAAAATTCATTTTGTTCACCTCTTTGTGTAAATGTGCGTATTCATTCATTCTGTTGACTTGTTTCTCTGGGTGGAGCCATATTATTCCTTTGTGGGCTTTCCATGTTTAAGACGTGCATGGTATTTGTGTTAGAGAAATAGCATGGCATGAAATTTTAAACATGGGACTTACCTGACTCAAGGAGAGTGCCACGCCTTTCATTCTGCAGGGAGGTGCCTGCTCTTCGTTTCAGGATGCACTGTTGTGCGTGTCCAACATGCCGAATTCCCAGGGTCCTTTGGTCCCGGAGCCCCGCCCACCTCGCTCAGCCGCCTTTACCCCCGCCCCCCCACTTCCATGACCATCTGGTCACTGTAAGCACTCGTTAAAAGCAGTAACTTATTTCGAGTTTGAAGCTAATGGGAGGAATACTGACTGCAGTAAAAAAAATAAATGGCCTCCTTCACTGCGCCCCCCCGACCCGCAGTGTAATATTGCGGCAGTGAGAGTGTGCATTACACATCCGAGGCAATACAATTTATCTGTGCTGCACAACGCTGAGTGATGCATTTGAAAATAATGCACTCCAGCAGCACATTACACGGGGTCCGGGCCGATGGCAACTCTGAGGCAGGCAGCCGATGTATATCACCGGACCTCGTGTTGAGAGAGAGAGCTTCCCATGCCAGGGGCCAAGGGCCCCGGAACCTCTGTGCTCTTCCTCCTCCAGCGAGGTCCTGCTCTCCTCCCTCCACATAGCCAACTGGTCCCCTCTGCCCGTCTGCCATAGGAACATTCTAGAAAACCAAAACAGAAAGGTGTGTCATACTGCACATTTTCTCATCACATTTCACATGTTATGCAATATATCAGATAAGATATCGGTATCAACTAATGTTCATTAAAAATAAAGACATCAGCATCAGTCTGATGTGTCAATTTTGGTCGATATTACCAGCTGGTACTTATACTTAAATCAATATTCAGTGATAGCAGAACCACAGCTAAAGACATAACTACTAAAGAAATGGAGATGATTGGATTGGAAGATCAGGATGAGAGATTTCATAAGTTCATTCACCAATTAGGAACTTGCTACAGTCCCATAAATCTGCCATACTTTACTGATGTCTACCTGCCTAAGTTATATGTTGGGGTTTCTGCACAGATTCAAAAGATAAAGAATTCCCCCTGGGATCAATAAAGTTTACCTTCTCTAATCTAAATGTAATAAGTAATGTAACCGACATCAGTTTCTCTACAGATATGTGGATCGCAGTAGTTAGCTGGTTATTTGTATCAGTAATATTAGCAAAAATATATTGGCATCGGTCCAAGTTTCCACACTGGTGCACCACTAATAATTAATAATTAATTCTTATTACATGTAAAGCTGATTTCTTTGAGGTGACATTTCCCCTTCCTTAGCTTAAAGTAAGGCAGCACGCTGTGTGATTCACGCTTCAGTCTGGCTTCCATTTTAACTCTCAGATTATAGAATATAGGCTTTAAAACCGTGACCCCTGTTCCCCTTGAACTTGCGCTGGCTGAGTGACGGGTGCGGCCCTCGGCTGTTTTCCTGCACCCACATTATTCTTCATCAACCTCGCGTTACAATCCGCGATGCAATCCTCGTGATCTCATACTGTATCCCGCTAAACTGCTCAGACCAACATCAAAGTCTTCAAACACAGTAACTGTTTAGTTTTGGCACGCATGTACTTGTGTGAAGTCCTGATGCGCAGATGCATCACATGAAGCTCATTCCAAAGCATGAGCTACCTTGATGTCCACTGGCCCTTTGGTGTGTCGCCTGCTGCTTTTCTTCAGCACTGCTGTCCGCTCCTGGTGATCTCTCCATCGATGGCTATTGATTTGATTCAGATTACAACGTTTTTTTGAGGAGTCCCATTCCCGTTTCACTGCATATTTTAATGTGACCTTTAATGTTATAGCCGAAGCTTGGTGGTTTTCAGGAGGGAGGGAGGACTGCATTAACGATACTCACACGGGGGTGCAGAGGGGAGTTTGCTGCAGTCATGTACCCCCCCCCCCAATGAGTGAAATACATCCACATGACACATGACAGAGAGATTATGTCATTTTTGTTTTAGTTACAGTCCTCTCATTGGCATATGATTAGCGTTATTGTATTTCTCATTCGTTTGCTTATTGCTTTGAAACCAGGATGACCTATCACGTGGTTGGAGAGGTATAGGCAGGTATCATCCTGGGGAAAATCGCTTTCTCTGTTGTTCACACACACACAAATCTCTGGGGAGCTGTAAAACACTATGATTTTACAGCTGCTGGGATTCTCTCTCCCGTGCTGGTTGTTCATGTGTTGTTTTAAAATTTAATGACGCCCGAATTAAGTTTGCGGTCTGTGGATCTGCTGTGCCCTTCAAGTGAACCCGGTGACCCTGTCACCTCATCTCAGTGTGCATACATGTGCGGTGCCTTCTCTTACATTGTTTCTGACTAATGTATCCGAGCTGTGAGTGTGATGTGACTGTGATGTAATACTAGCATTCTTTTCAGTTTTTTTATGTTCTATGTTTCTATGTTCCTTCATATTTTAAGTGTACGTGTGTGTTCCCGAAGCGTCTCTTCCTTCCCTTCCTCTAATCTACCTTTTCAAAGCTTCCTTTGCACGAGTAAATATAGTCCGGCCTCGTAATACAGGCTCATGGCAGATCATATTCAGTAACAATTGCCTTAATGCCTGTGCATTATCTAAATTACATGATAAATTTGGGCTGGATTCACTTTTTGTTCCCACTCTATCCATCTGCTAACAGACCAAAAAATGTTTCATCCCCCTCCCCACAGGCCACTATCTCCACTTTTATGCGAATTATTAGTATCTGTCACCAGCCGTCCCCCTAGCCCAGTGCTTCTGAATAGAAATTTTGATAAGGTATCACTCTCATTTCTGATTTCCAGAGGATGAAAAGGGTGACCTCTGACCTTTAAGGGTGATAAGTATAATACACTGACATTAAACCCAGCCCAATTTGGAGCAGGTCCCAGCACTTGAAAGGTTGAAGATCATGTCTCCAGAATGCGTACTTGTGGTAATTTCACTTTTCCTTGAGCGGTGTCCTGTCGAGGTATTTTGGCAGAGGATGCCCGCTACCCGCTATGCAGTTTTATTTGCTGCTGTGAATTCAGTACTGGCAGTGATAGATAAATGTGCTATTTCATATTATTGGGGAGGGGGGGCTACCTGCAGTGAACAAAGCCACAGCATATATTAAATTGAGACAGCTTGGCCTAGTAACAGCTGTACCTTGGTGGGGGGGGTCTTTGTTGATTGGGTCTCCGTTGAGCTCTGCATCGCCAAAGAAATATCCTATAGATTAAAGCTGAATGAGGAAAAAAAATCCCTGTTTGCATGCTTAATATTTCCATGCAAGAGGCCACAATTAGCATGATAATAACAGGACTTAAACCTGTAAAGATCAAGTCACTTTGAGTCCGTACTGGGTCCCTGTAGATACATTTTAATGTGGAGGGTTTGCCCTTTATCTGTTTATCTGTTTGAATGCCGACCACATGAGATGATATGCTGGTTTCCTCATATCCTCTTTGAGCATAATGACCTCATAACGCTGTGGTATGTGGGGGCCATTTTGCTTTGATGCCCTCTCAAAGTTTCAGAGCAAATTGACAACGTCTCTAATGTCCTCTTGCAGGGTCCCCCCAGGCAGTGGGAAATTTCTTTGTTTATGCTTTAGATGCAAAGATTCACCCTGCAGGCATCCTAACTAGAGATGAACGAGAGGTGTGACTATACAGTAGCTATGGAGGCTGAAGATATCAGTGTGGTTCAGCAGGTTAGGACACGGTGCCTGCGATCGGAAGGTCATTGGTTCGAATCCCAGGGTTGACAAAGTGATTTTACTGTTCCTTGAGCAAGGCCCTTATCCCCCGACAGCAGGGACTGGCTGACCTTCTGTCAGTTGTACGTGGCTTTGGATTAAAGCATCTGCTAAATAAGTAAAATGTAATGTCCCGAGGATCACACTGGACCTCGGTCATGTGTCCGGCCACCTTGAAATACTTATTTTGTATTTATGTTTTAATGTCAGAGGAGCCAGGACTCCAGTGTTCTATCTGCAGTATATATTTGTTTAGAGTAAAGTGTTAAAAAAAAACGTTAGCTGGGTAAGTGAGTTTTATTGTGAGGTCACGCAGCTACAACATTAGCAACTGGTGACATTTTGAATACGAATATCACTGCTGCTCTACCTAAAGACTTACGCTTAAAGACACATTGTTACAGAATACTGGAGTGTAATCGATATGGAAAGATAAACAACTGTTTTCTGCTTGTGTAAGTCTCTCTTCTAATGTACTGCACCAAACCTGTTCTGACACCTTGTTGTTATTGATGATGAAGTAAGTAGTGGCTTTCTGCGTGATGCAGTCCAGCTGCTTGTATGTAGTGATATTGCAAGTACAGGAACCCGTGATTTGGGTTGGCCTAACTTTTCTGGGGGCCCAAGGCTGACATGAGTAGAGGGCCCCCTAAGTGGTCCGTTTGAGCAAATTTTTGGAGCTGAAAGAGAAGCGAGAAGGAATTAAAAACATCAATGTTATGCTAAGCGAAGTGTGGGGTGCTAGTGGTGACCGACGAGGTTGGGGGCAGGAATGCAGTCCGTAAAATCCACTGACCAGTGGGAGGGGGGTATCATGCTGGTGGATCAGTTTGCCGAATTTAAGAAGTTTAACAGTTCCCTCTTAATTCTGTTCTATCCACATCCGCTCACAATTTGTCTAACACTTTAGCGCGACAGTATCAAAGACATGGGAGACGTAATGTTAGTCTTGTATGTTTTCACCACGGAAAGAGAAAAGTAGCTGCTGTATAAGGAGTGAATATGACCACTTAAAAATACTGATCGGACAGCAGAAACAGAGGGAAAACGGGATGAGAATAGGGATGATGCAGAAGGGGAATGGTGCTTTCCTGTTTGTTAGGGAGTGAGAGTGCTCCACGCCGTCGCTAATGGCATCCCCAGAGGGCAAGCTTCGCATGCAGACTCTATAGCTTTACACACGCCTTCTTAAAATGAATATAATGTGATATATTTGAAGAAATGCTCCTCTTAATGGGTAGCATTTATACTTGGTTGAATGGGTTATCAAAATAACTGGCGGTCTGTGTTTTCTATATAAACTGAATGTGAATGTTTCGGCAGTAGCTGGGGTGAATACGAAGCGTACCTGCTGGAAGTTCCCCCCACACTGGTAGTGTTAAATATTTAAGTTAATTAGTGAAAATAACTTATTGGGTGTTGCTGTGCCTCATACCTCCAGTGTTGTGGGGTTGAATCCCTGCCCTGCTTTGTGTGTGTGTGTGTGTGTGTGTGTGTGGAGTGTTAGTGGGGTTGAATCCCTGCCCTGCTTTGTGTGTGTGGGGTGGTTGTGGGTTTGAATCTCTGCCCTGCTTTGTGTGTGTAGAGTGGCATCCTGTCCAGGGTGTGTTCCAGCCTTATGCTGCTTGGAATGGTCCTCAGGTCCCCATGCTTGGAAGATGGATGGATGAGATTTATGTTATCCTCATTTACCATAACCCTGTACAGGATAAGCGGAAGATGGATGTTCTGCTTGTTGTGATGTTTGATTGAATCGGCACCTTTTTTTGACTGATTGTTTTTGGTAAATTACTTGGACTACCACATTGACGTTATTGCTGTGTATTTGCCTGTCTCAGGCCCATGCCTTCTTCTTCTCCATGTTAGATGGATGAACGCGAGGCTGAGATCCAGACCCTGCAGGACACCATCACAGAGCTGCATCATGAGTTATCCCTGAAGGACCAGGAGAACCTCAGGCAAATGCAGGAGCTGCACCGGTTTGAGAGCAAGGTCAAGGAGGTGAGCACAGATGTACAGTGTGGTCCACTTTATGTGCCGCACAGTCCTGCTTGTGTACGTCAGTACTCTCAGTCCTCTATGCAGCATTATGTTCTCATTAATGCCATTTTGGCATATTATTCAAGGGCGATTCTAGGATTTTTTTAAGGTCAGGAGCATAAGAGGGGCCATAATTCATACTGAAGGGGCAACTTTATCATTATCCATTAATATACTGTGAATCAGTGAGTGACATTCCAGGAGCCAATCAGCTTGCAGCTGGGGCCAGTAGTCCTCTGGACCCGCCCCGATATACAAACCTGCTGATAAAGATATTGTTCTTTTAAACTGAATAAATATCAGTCTGTTTATATGTCTAACACTGAAATCTTTTGATTTCCTTGGGAATCTTCTTCATACCAACCAGTGTCAGATCTACCAAGTCAAGCACAAGCAGCACAGGGCACAAGGCAGGGGGAGCCTCTGTACTGTATGGGATGCCAGTCCATCACAGGGCACATTCATATGCTCACACTCTGGGCAGTTCAGAGATGCCTGTTAGCGCAACTGCATTTCATTGGATGTGGGAGGAAGCCTGCCTGACACGCAGAGAGCACGTAAACTCCACAGGGAGCAGAGCAGAGGCGGGATCCGAATCCCCGGCCGAATGAGGCCGGCGTGCTACACGCTATGTCACCCAGTCAGTATTAAGCTGATTGGATGCGAGGTTGTTAAACTGAATTGCTGCCCAGCAACAGCTTCTCAAAGTCACAGTGCTGACATCTGACGTGTGGCAATGATGCGTTCGCTTTCTGACCAACAGGTCGCGTTTAAATGTGAGGTCACATTCTTGTTTCTTCAGCCTGTGCCTTCTGACTTGTGAGGATGCTGTGGAAGCCGTCGTGAGGTCTATAGATAGATAGACAGATAGCATTGCAAAGAATGTCAGGGAAAGTATGACATGGAATTCTGTAGTAACGACTCAGAAAATAAATAGTATAGCACAGTGGGTTCTGCACAGTGAACGAATGAATGTCCTGTGAATTTTATTTCACCCTCTGAAGGAGAAGGTCTGCCTCTGAACTTGATGAGGCTAAGGTGCTCTAAGAGGGCTCCAGACTGAAGTGAGACAATCACGTGCCTGTTCCTCCATCCTGTTTCCCTCCCCCTCCTCCACTTACTGTGGGAAGAGGGGGTAGAATCACTATTATAGGGAGGTGGTCCCGGGAGCGAGAAGCCCATTACTCACGTGTGACAGTATCAGGGAGGCTGGCTGGGCTGCCCTCACTCGCCCCGGACCCAGCACCACGTTCAGTCTTGCCTCGCCTCGCCTCGCTCTCAGGAAATTGCCTCGTTCTTCAGAGCCCCGAGGTGACATGCTTACTATGCCCGCATGCCAGAGTGCTGGACTTCTGAGGGCTTTTTCGGGTGCTTGGGAAAAGACAAGGCCCGAGGCTGATGAGTAAGACGGGGTGCCCGCCTGTAGCATTTGACATAAAGTACGAGCGTCGCTGGCATTAGTGAACAGTTCTCCTTCTCCGCATGTACGTCTGCAGTGATAGGACCTTCTTCAAGGGTACAGTGACAGCCCTGCACCTCGGACACAGCAGGTAGCCTCTGTTGTCCCCCCCCCCCCCTCCCCAGCCACAGGTCCGTTTCTGGAGAAGTCATACCGCTTTTCCCTGTAGCTGGCGTCAGTGAGAAGCTTTCCCGCACAAGTCTGTCAGCACCTGCTGTCTGTCTGGCTGGACGCTGAGGCGTTCAGAGATTTTTACAAGATGCTCCGATGCAATCAGGTGGCTGTGTTTGGAAAGGCATTTTGTAAATAAGAAATATTTGTTCCTCATTGTTATGCGGATGAAAAAAACGTCAGGTTAGTGTGTTTGGGAGCTAGAGGTCCATTAATGGGGTCTAGGCCTGGCCTCGCTCCAGCCCCCCCTCACTCTGGAGGATGATTGTTTATTACCATTGCAGCTCAGGCTTTGTTCCAATCATCTGGGCTCCCCCCTTGCCTCTTCCCCCCCCCCCCTCGCGGTGCGACACGGGGGTTTGCCGCAGCCCTCGCTGCGGCGTGTGATTAGGGGAGGAGAGTGTCGGATTGCTTCTCCGCAGGACTGTCTGTTTGGTATTCATCATGGGCCACGGCTTTGATTCGGAGGCTCTTTGACGCGCAAGGACATTGTTCCTCCCACCCGACTCTAGAATGTTCTGCGAAACAGGATGCCTTCTGCCGCAAGAATAATAATATTAATAATAATTCATCCGGCACGTTTATTCAGCATTGTTTGCTTATCCTTGTGGATTCAGTAAGATTCCTGGAGGTGAAAAGCCTCCCTTCAGAGGCTGCTTTTGGGACTGGTGGCTTTACTGTGGGGTGGGGGGCAGGTGGATAACTCTGAGATCCCTGTACGCATGTGGGCGGTGTGTTAGGCACAGGTGGACCAGCGCAGAGTTGCTGGGGGAGTCTGTTCTGTTCTGGGTTAAGGGCTACACACTTTTTTGCCACCTGCCCCCATAACTCTCCTGGGGGCTTGTGGGAGGTTGTAAACATCTCAGTGCGTGGCAGACCGGGGGAATCTGCGCAGGTGCTGCCTGACCAGCCTTATGTCAGAGGTCTCTGTCTTTCTCAGGTTTATGGTGACACTCTCATGCAGACCACACCTTGCATCTGATTTCCAGCTCCATGCATCTGTCAATGCAGAGAGAATCGCACAACTCTACTCAGCTGACTGTGTTCCACTTACCACATGACCATGCATGTATTAATATTATTTCTTGCAGATTCTTGTGCTGTGTATGGAATCCCATTCATATTCTCCGATGTAGCTTGGTAGTGTTGCATGAGTGTCATAATGAAGGGCTGGTAGTCATCGACTTACATCCCGTCAAGTAACGTCCAATCGTACTCACACCCGAGGTCCCGTAAGAACCTTATTAGAATTTATAGAGACGTCCAAAGCAGACATATTGGACATTAGCAGACCGATAGCACTGCTGCTGTGGAGGTTTTAGTTAAATGTATGTGATATTGTATCTTATGTTATATAGTATATTTTACCTCTCTGCTATACATATCGAGATGCCTCCAGATTGACTTACATCCTCATTTCCAGAACATAACCCGGACATAAGCCGATGGATACCTGTACCTCTTAATCACATATGCATGTGGGATCACCCTCTCCAGTAAACGTGAGTCTCACGGTATTGCAGGGCTGAACTACATGCACATGCTTGGAAAAAGCAATTTTCAACTTTGCAGACAGTGGGGTGGGGGGTGTAGGACAAGCCGACATTCTGCTGCCCCTTGGGAGGGTGGGGTAATGTCTCCCCCATCTTGGACTCCGGGTTAGTGGACCGCTGACGTTTTTGTAGGGGGGCACCAGGTGTCTGGGCTTCTAGTCTCATTCTCTGACTCTTCGGCTTTATTTTCCTGATCTTTCATCTGACCCTCTCTCTTCTTTTAATGTTCTCCTTCTCTGGTAATCCCATTGTCTTTGTGCTATGATTTCCCGCATCTTTGGTCTGCTTTCCTTCACCCTGATTCTGCCTTTCTTTGTGTGCCTCCCCCGCTCAGATCTTTTATTACCTTCTGGCTTTCTGGTTTGATTATCCGGCCTTTGCGGTCTGATCTGCTGACGGTTTGTCATGTGTTGAATTCTCTCCTGGAGCACCCTTTCTGAATTGCTGATATAGGAACTTTTCCTATGACATAACGGTAAATTTTACTGCCACTGTTTGTGTCCAGTAAACTCTGAAAATGGACCTGAAGTGGTTCAGGCTTACTATCGATCACTTGTAACAAAGAGAACATTGGCACGTATAGAGAGCAAGTTAGTGAGCTCAGGGTGGCTCCACGGCCTTGTGTACAGCAGAGTCTGCCTCTTGATTGCTCATGGGAGTTTTACTTACACAAAAATGTTTTGAGGGCAGAATGGAAAATGATTGGTTCAATGAGATAACCAATCAGATTGTACATCTGATTGGTTGGTGCTGCCTCTAGTTGCTTGAGTCCACCTCCTCTATGATCTGATTGAGTATCTCTCTACTGGTTTGTTCTGCTCTCAAAACATTTTTGTGTAAGTAAAACTCCCATGAGTCACGTGTTTACATATCCCCAAGACAACGCATGGCTGTCAAAAAGTTCATGAGCTTTTTTGTCTCTCTCCCATACCTGTAGGTTTTGTGTGTATAGAGTTAGAAAAATCAGAGTTGATGGAGTGTAACAGAAATCTTGTAGCATGGCTGTGATTTCAGAGATAAGTCTGTTCTCATTCTGAGAGATTTTGCTTATTCTTATTATTTTCTTATTGTTTAAGAGTGTGTGACTATATACTAAATCAATGGTAGTCTTAAATAAATCAGTATTGGTCTGGAAAGCGGAAGCTCACCGAGAAGATGCCCACCCTGAGTTTGGCCTTGTTCCATACCTTCTGAACGTGTGGAGCACCAATAATTTACCTTGGCGTCTTTATGACTTCAAAGATCCTCTGATTATAAACGCAGTGAAAAGCTGTCAGGCTAAGTGCTTCACTGGTCACTCCTTAAATACAGTGTGAGGTAAAATAAGGATATACCGAAACTGCGCAGGGCTGTTCAGCTGGGTTCCGTTCTGTGAAACCTGACAAAATATGCCACCGATTCTCTCATGCTCCGCACATAATGCATGTTATTAGCCACTGGCACCATCCCTGGGGCAACAAATATCAAAGGAAGCCCCTTCCTCAGAGGGAATAATTATTCAAAGGCGGACTCTTCCACCCCGGGGAAACAGTATTAAAGCAGCCCTCTCAACTCCTTAGTTCTTATTTATTTATAAAATCACACCTTTGGGGTAGGGGGTCCAGAAAGAAAGCCTGAAAATGCTTGCCTGAATGCCCAGGCTTTGAATTTTTCCATACTTACTGGTACACAAGTACGCATTTCCTGTTAAAACCGATAAGTGAAGCAATCGATTGTTGTAACAACGTAAATGCGTATGTATTTTATGTGCATTTCCACTACTGTGACAAGAAATTTTACCATGCATTTTAACCTTTATACTGCAAATGAAGTACGAATTAGCATATAAAAGTTAAGATGAATAATTTCTTGTCACAGTAGCATAAATGCACATAAAATACATACACATATGCGGTGTTACAACAATCAATTGGCCCATGTATCGCTTTTAAAGGTGAATGCGTACTTTCCTGCCAGTTATTTGCATCCCTTCTTATTTAGTAGTGGTGAATATCTAAGTTTGGTATGAAGAAATGTTAATCCTAGGCACTGCTCTGTAAAAACCCCAGGCTCTATAGTAGGATGAATAGCAAGGCCCGCAACATGCCCAGTAGACTCGCCATGGGATGAGTTTCTGCTTCGTCCCGTCTTACTCCGCTCCGGCTCAGTTGCCTGAGCTGCCGGTACCGCTGGGCACACGACCCGCAGTGGGGCTCTCTCGTCATGGTGGGTCGGCCACACGGTGAGGCTCAGACTTGAGTGCAGTAGATGTAGTACCGTTTGATTGGATGCCTTTTCGAACTTCAGTTCCCCTTTAGCCATTGTAAGTGTGATTTTTTTTTTCCCTCTGAATGACTAATGAAGGTCCAATGACAGGCAGCGTCTGATGGGGTGTCTCGGATGACTGGTTGGCTGCGGACAGGCGGCTCTGCTGTTGGTGGGGAATTCAGACGCGGTGCCTTTTGAGAGGCATGGAATGTCGGTTGCCGCTCCGAATCCCGTCTCGCCGTCTGCGTATCCATGCGGATTTGCCCTCAGGTGTACTTTCTCTGGAAGGTAATGCACAGGCAGTATTAAGGCAGGAAACACTGCGCTTGAGCCTTTAAGAGTGCCAGTTACTCTCTGTGGGCACAGATGTGTCTCTCCCTGGATGCCTCCACACTGAGGAACGTCGCTCAGAGTCACGTTTCGGAGCGGAGCGTCCTCTCATCCTCAGCACTGTCATGTTGTGTGTCTCTGTAGTGAAACGGCAGCCGTTTGACATGGCTGTTTGTTGTTTTTTTTTTTTTAAGAATACCACTGTTAAACCTACATTCATTTATTGCCGTTATAGTACCAGTCAAAAGTCTGGACACACCTGCTTTTAATACATTTGTCTCTGTTTTAGCTATGTTAGTGAGTTAATGTTAGTATGTTAATGGTAAAAGGCCTCAAGGCAATGAAGTAATATACATCAAATATTGCAATGGCTGAGAGAAACATCTCAAGGTTTTCTCAAATTTCAGACTCTTCAAAATAGCCCTGTTTTGCTTTGATGACAGCATTGCAGACACTTGCAATTTTTTCAACCAGTTTCCAGATGTAGCCACCTGGAATGCGTCTCCAACAGTCCTGAAGGACTTTCTAGGCACAAGTAGGCTATCTTGCTCTTACTCTTCGATCCAACTCATGCCAAACCAGCTCTGAAGGGTTTAGGTCAAGGAATTGTAGGGGCCAGGTCAACTGTCAGAGCACTCCATCTCTTTCCTTGTTCATAAGATAGTACTTAATACATAACCTTGAGGTCTATTTAGGGTTATTAGGGTTAGAATGGATCTCCCTGGACTAAATGTAGAGGGTGACCTACATCAGTGGTTCTCAATCTTTTTTGCAACGCAACCCCATTTTTACTATGTCAGCTCAGTTGCGACCCATCCAGCACAGAACTTCAGATGTATGACAGTAAATTTACTTAAATGTCTAATCAGTACTGTTTGTCATTATTATTGTTATTTTTATTGTTATTGTTATTATTATTAATACAGGGAAGCGGGAGGTTATTCTATAGCATTAAATTCGGCTGCATCCCAGCTGCATTACCATTTCAACCAGCAGCACTTGGTTCAGCTTCACCGGTTTATTATGCGTCGGTCCTGTGAGTTGTTTAAACCAAATGCTGGGCAATGCCCTCACAGTATCGTTCCTTTCAGGTACGCTTTAAGTGCTAAAATCAGTTTTAAAAGGCGATGGAGTTTAAAAAGGCAGTCCCCCCTCTATAGTAGCTCCATAGCTGGGTTGTAAATATCATTCAACCTAAAGCTTAAACGAATAGCTCAGTGTGGGGTTCCTGCTCTCAGTAACTCTCCCTTTTTGGCCATGGAAAGAGACCTTTTGCGATCACTGACACCACTGACAGAGTCCCCGTTGCACAGGCCGGCCTCCGCCTGTGTATTTTTTTTTTCTGTACTTCTGCTTCATTTTGTGTGCAGTCTGCTTTATATCTTGCAATGGCAGTGTGGAGCACGGCCCTTGTGCACCATTCGCACAGTCTCTGTGGACTCGGTGAAACAGTCTCTCTTCTGTGCCGATAACTTGCTGCCCACTTTACCCCCTATTCCTCAGCGTACTCACCCCTCAGACTGGCACTGGACATTTAAACTTGTTATTATTATTATTTATTTATCTGTTCATTGTTAGTCAATATATTTGTTCCACCCCATTTCATTGCTGCTCTCTTAATTTTTGTTTTCATATTTTCACATTGCATATCTGTAAACCCTTGTGTCCTGCCTCCCTGTTTTTGCTCTTTCCTATGTTTTGCACTTTAAGTATTGTGAAATGTTGCACCATGGTCCTGGGGGAGCTTTATTTTGGGCCACTGTATACCTGTTCATGGATGGTATGACAGTAAAGCCCACTTGACTTGACTGGAAATGTGAGAAAGGTCCTTTTGTACAAACTGTTCTTGCATGCAGCTGATTCTCTGTGCTGCTTTCTCACCCGGGTTTTCCCGAATCAAGCTTTCGTTGTGAAAAGATTTTCAGGAGTTTCACGGGGTGGTTCATTTGGTCTGCAACTCGTAGGTGTTGAAAATTGAAAACCACATGTGATTAGCTGCCTATTAATTACACCAAGCCAGATATTCCTCTAATGGTAAAAGAAGGGCTGTTGTGTTCATTAGTATACATGTTCACTTCGCTTGTGTGCCAGTGCTTAATCAATGAAACTGTCTCATTTTGTTTTTAACTGAGAAATGCTTAATTGGTATTGTTATGGATTTCTTCTTCTTCCAGCAGTTGGGCAATGGTGGGTATTGGCATGTGCTATGAAGCCTTGGGTTGTACAGAAGGGCCCCAAAGCAGGAGAAAAATACAGGAATGTTGGCCTGACTCAGCCGGGCAGGCCCGTGCTGCCATCTCGGAGTGTTTAGAAAGTAGCCCGTCGCTTGTGAAGATTCCCAGGTTGGAAACTTCTGATGGCATTCAGATATCAGTTCATAAAAGGCACAGACAGAATCTGAGGTGGTTTTAGCAGACAGGTCATATTTCCTGGTCGTTCTGTGGCAGCTCTGCTGCGTCTAGCAAATAATTATCCCTAGAAATAATTCAGGCTGTTTATTTTTGTTTTAATTCACATCGACTTGCTGAATGGTTAATAATTTATCCATCCATCCATCTTCCACACTGCTGATCCAGCACAGGGTCACTGTGATTAAATAATTTATTTTACGTACATTTCCTGGTATAGGTGTCACATTGATCCAGTAGAACATGTTTTTTTTCACAGTTACTGCAGCTGTAGCTCCTTTTGAGAGGTCAGTCTGTTAATTGTGAACTAAAAAAGCAGTGACACATTACTTGGGAACACAAATAATGTAGTATTATGCTATTACTTATGTATTAACCACAAACTAAGTGTTAGTTACAAACCGATCTCATGTTTGTTCATCATCAATGAATTGTCACACACTTTTATCTCAAGCAGGTATTATATGTGTTAATTCTATAACCCTTTGTGAACTACTGCAGGAACCAATGAAGGAAGTACTGCAGGAACAAATAATGAATAACACACATAAAATACTGATCTCATGTTTGTTCATCATTAATTAACTGAGACACATCATTTGTCCCAAGCAGTTACTATATTCATTGCTGTATCTGTTAATTTTGTAAACCTTAATGAACTACTGAAGTAACCAGTCATGAATAACACAAGAAATAGTGATCTAACATTTGTTCATCATTAATCGTAACAAGTAGAATCTATATTTGTTCATACTGTAATTTATACTTTATTAGTAACTGAGTAAGTACTAAGTATTTGTGTCCCCTCAAGTAAAGTGTTACCAAATAAGGTAAAAAGTATAAATTCGGGCTGAGAATTGTACAGAGAACACCGTCGAGATAAAGAACACAGCAGAAGGTCCTTCAGGAAGGAGCGAGAGATTGAATGTCGAGGTGGGTGTTAAATACCAGAGTGGCGCTGCGGTAAAGCGTGTGACAGGGATGCGGCCGGGAGCGGGAGCCCAGCGAGGAGGAAGGATGCCGTAAGCAATTAAAGCTGCGGGTGCGGAAACGGGGCGGGAGGGTGGCTCACGTGGATCTCACACACACGAGCTGGCTGATGAGTGCGCCGCGGGCCACGTAATTATGTATGCATGAATATTTAATGAGGAACACGTGTGCGGACAACCTGCCGGCCCGCGTGTGCATGAGGGCAGGGTGAGCCTGATGCTGCAGACTCACATACGCTCATCTATGATTCATCACGACCTGGAAGGATTCTACTCTGTTTTGCAGTTAGAAGCATTTGTTTCACCTGACAGACAGTGATGAGATATTCTGCAGTAAGTGCTGGGATGGCGCTATGCTAACTGCGGTTTTTTACATACTCGCAGGTAGTTTTAAGGCCCGTGTAAAGCAGTGTGTGGTGCAGGTGCAGTATTCACAGAAAAGCACTGTGATATTCACAAAACACATCTAGGTTTTTTTTTGTTAGTCGTGAATGCATGTGTCGTGTAGAAAGATGGTGGGTGATTCAGAGATCCTTTGTCCTGGGGGAAGGGGGCACTGGCCGGTCACAGGAAGAGCGGTAAAGCCCCTGTTTGCTGACGGGTGTGGTCACGTAGGTTCGGACTGAGGGTTCCTAAATTACAAACGTGGGGAGGCAAGGGTGGGGGTGGAGCTGGTGGGGGCATTTATCTAACAGCCAGTGACATGTGAAGTGCACTCAGCGGACACCCCATTTAATTTAATACATTGGGGCGAGCGACGGAGAGAGCGAGATAATCAGGAATGCTGGCCCCTCTGCATGCGCGCTGAAATGACATGGCAGAAATTGGATTTGGAAGCGGCAAAGCTGAGCCGAACACGACTGATTCCACTCAAGCGATCGTCACTCGATAAGAAAGGGGGGGGGGGGGGGCATTTTTTTCCCCCCTTTTCTTTTCCTTTTAAAAAGGAAAAATTTTTG
>JAODLC010000021.1:1802854-1812916 GCA_026781145.1 Hippopotamyrus pictus | reverse complement strand
AGGACGCGATCGCCCTCCCTTCCTGCACTCCCCAAGCCGACGGTCTCGCACACGCCTCCTTCATAGACTCCAATCCGGCGGCTTTTTTCCCCCCTTTTCTTTTTCTTTTAAAATGGAAAAATTGTGATGCGTGTCTTCAGCTTAATGGCAATGTGATGGTGGGGAATAGCTATTTTTGTAGCTTGACCTGTTCCTCATTCACGTGCATTTATCCCTTCCAAAAGACGTACAAAGATGGCCATGCAATTTAACTCAGAAATAATGTAGCTCTGATTCAAGCAACGATTTTTTTACATTTTCTGATTAAAACAGTGGTGCCAGTAGGGGACACTCATTGAGGCGCTTATCATGTGCATTCTTAATTGTAAACGTAGTTGTTTCTGTTAGCATGCCGTTAGCTTAGTCCTCCTTTGAACTGCAGCTGTGTTGAACCTGAGTTGAACTGCTCATCGTGGTGAAGGTCTGAGGCAGCACTGAGCTCTCACTCAAGTCAAAGGTTTTGTCTAGTTGCTTAAAGAAATCTGTTGCTTAAAGAAAGTAGCTGCTGGTTCATCAGCACATAACAGTAAACAGGCCGCGAAGAGACGTAAACCATTATTTCATTCATAGCCATGCCTGGTCTATGGGGGTCATATGTGGAAATACATACAATATGTATGCATGTCTGTGTATGTTGTTTGCATTTTGTATGAAAGCATATACTGGTGTATACTGTATGTCACTGTTTCTCAACTGGTGGGTCATGCCCCAAAAGGGGTTCACAGAACAAATTCCATGGGGCCGTGGAGTGTGTGGTTAGAATATTATTTTGAAAATGGAATAAAAAAATTTACAGTGCATTGAGGCACTGGACTACTGTTATTAAACGTTGATCTGTTACTGCACTGCTTTTTGTGAACTGAATTTGGTTCAGTCTTTTTTTAAATTTGGGTCATGATGTAATGACCAAGGAAAAATGTCCTGAGTCCTGAGACTAAACCAGTAGTTATATGTATTTTCATATGTCGGTTTAAGTATTTGGATTGTTGTAATGTTGATAATGTAATGTAAATAGTGAGCAGGAATTCTGTCTATTAGCCTTGGGAAATGGGCCGCGTTGTCGCAGGAACTAATTCCGTGCGCGTGATCCCTGTTTTTGTATCTCTTATTAATTTGCCTAACGTGGCAAGCTCACCATTTCACCCCACTTACAGTATCAGCCGTAAATCCTCACAGCACAGTCAGCCAAATAAGATTGGCCCAGCGTGTTTTGAAATTTTGTTTTAATCTGTCAAGCTATTTATCTCGACGGCACTCAGCGCCTACATACTATTAATTGAGTCGACAGACTCGTCGGGAGCTGCGATGAAAATTTATTTTAACGCAGGGAATGAAAGGTATTTGTTAAAGGAGGGATGCTTTATATTGCAATACATCATGTGCGACAGATATTCGTGATGAATGCATGCATCGCTTTCCTTGCCAGCACGGTATCAGAGTTGCGTTGTTTTTAGCAGCACATTAAACCTTTTTGTATCTTGTTTAGTAGACAGTGTCCCTCGCTTTTCCTTTTGCTTGATTGGTCCTTCATTTTATGTATGCAATTAATTTATGTCTTGTGTTGAATAAAAGTGATGATGCTATGGCCTGCACTTCTTCCACCTGACCCCGGCTGCACTGCTGTCCCAATGGCCACCTTGATTAAGCACTGCCCACTCTGAGGATCTTGACAGATGGTCTTAGATGTCCGTTTCTCCTTATTAACCAACATGTGAGGAAGGCTTTGGATCTGTACAATGACTTACCCAATGGCAGGGAAGGACAACCAACCATCTGAATGGATCAGATCGGCATAGACACTATCACAGAACATTCATTTGTTCACTGTGCAGTACCCACTCTGCAATACCCACAGAACTATTACTATGGAATTCCATGCAATATTTTCCTTGACGTTCTTTGCACTGCTACTGCTTTTAGTGTATTATTTATTGTTAATGTCTATTAATGTCTTTCTGCTGTGTAACTGTGTGTATTCAGCATAAACCTACAGTTTGTTTCAGCATTAATGAAGTAACTGTCTATTTTCTTCTACTCTCCTGACCAATAGCACCATTTCCCAGTGCTGCCCAGTACAGATATTGATATTGCCCAGAACCTTTGTTTTTTTCCGGTTTCAAGAGGCCACATTTACACATTTACTTCTGCAACTCTGTCAGAGCTCAGGAGCTGTGCTAAGCACACGCAGACATCCATGGAGTTGCTCTTCATATCTGGCATGACCGCTTCAAGGCTAGTGAAGGATTTGCATGCCTGGTAGGGGTCCTGAGAGAGAAGTGGAATGTCCTCCCCTCTGCCTGCTATGGAGAGACCTGAAACAGTCTGGCATATTGTTCAAGATTCAAGATTATTTTATTTTCATTGCACGGATTATAAAGAAACTGAATAGCAGTCTTTACTGTGCCTTCACACAACAAAAATCAGTTAAAAATAGAAAAATAATAATAATAAACTAATTTAAACTACTCAAAAGAATATATTCATATTCAGATATGCAAATGTGCAAAAATAATTGTGTGGTTATGTATATAAATAGAATGTATATTGTTATAACCTAAATAGCAGCTGAGATGTTGCACTCCAGGATATATTGCACAACGAGACCCGGGTTACTGTTAGTGTAATAGGAAATGTATATGTATAAAAGTGCAAGTGAAATGTAAACATAGATAGAAACATGGAAGTTAAAGTCAGTGTTCTGTATACACAAAGTGTTGTGGTGTTGATGGTCAATCGGGTGCCAAAACAGACAGTGTCATTGACAGTGTTTTGTTCTCGTACTGTATGTCGCCGGCAGGTCCTGCCTTGCTCTGTCTGGAGCCTGTGAGCTTTTATGTGGCACATAAAATCAGTCCAGCAGAACTGGATGCATCCATGATGTGACAAACAGAAGAGCCTCATTTGTTGTAATCATGCCCCCCCCCATCCCCTCCCAGCACAATTTGGAAATTTGAAGTTTGGACTTGGATGGAGGCCACATCAAGGGCCAGCTTTGCATTCAGCTGGGGCAGGGAGTCGAGTTTACACCAGTCAGAGCAGTCCAGCAGAAACTAACACACACCTTCTGATGACACCAAAGCGAACATGGCATATTCTCCAGCAGTAGGTTTTCTCATTCGGGGACATTGCACAGTGCCAGGCACACAGAGCATGATTATGATTATTGATAAGAGCCTTTGTTCCTTCCTCGCTCCCCGATTTCTCTGAAGCAGCTCCATTCCGCTCTCTGAGGGATGATGCTTTTGTCTGCAGCCCGCCGGTTTCTGGAAGTGACTTGCCATGCATTTCACGTTGATGTGGGAGGGTGTTGCTATGCTGGTTGCTAGGGATTTAGAGGCGAGTGACATGAAAAGTCCAAATAATAAAGGTGTCCTTCTGATGTAGCGCTGCTCGAGGCTGCAGGAATCGGCCGTCTCATCTCTGTTTGCTGCCCTTTGATTATCCATCTTCTGCCTGCCAATATCTCCTTTTTCAAATGAAATCAACACTGGAGATGAACACCTAAGAATACCAAGGCTTTATAGTTTATTTTTAATCTGAGTATCATAGCATAGTTTTTGGGGACAATTCTGCTTCTAAAACAGATTTTTAAATCCCATTTTCACTATTTAATCATTCTAAAACTATATAGTACCTAGGGATTGATATTGGGCTTATAAAATATTTTGTTATATGATTTTAATATAAATAAATGTTTCCCTGTCTGTCATGTGGGAGCAAATTATTGAGTGTGTTTGTAGATTTTAAGTGGATGTCGGGGGTTCACTTGGGTAGCATTGCAGTTTCTACAACTAAAATCTCTAGAGCCTTTTATGTGGACTGAACCATATCAGCAGAAACATCGTCTGCCTGTCCACATTTTGTTCCAGTCTGTTAACTCTTACCTTTCCTAAAAAAAACCTGTCCTTGTTCTCTCTGCTTTGTTAGATCTTTCTTCTGCTCCTTATGTTTCAGGTGAATGCAGATGGGACACACTTGAGCCCAACCTCCACCCAACCCTTTGCTGTGAGAGACAAGCGACTTTTGTCAGAGGTAGTATTATCCCCTCTATCAAAGGCATACTACTCAGCTGAAGTCAAAGGTAGTATTACCCCCTTTATCAGAGACATGCTGCTCAGCTTCAGTCAGAGGTAGTATTATCCCCTCTATCAGAGACATACTGATCAGCTTCAGTCAGAGGAAATATTATCCCCTCTATCAGAGACATACTACTCAGCTTCAGTCAGAGATAGTATTATCATCTCTATCAGAGACATACTGCTCAGCTTCAGTCAGAGGTAGTATTATCCCCATTATCAAAGACATACTGCTCAACTTCAGTCAGAGGTAGTATTATCCCCTCTACCAGAGGCATACTGCACAATTTCAGGCAGAGGTAGTATTATCCCCTCTATCAGAGACATACTGATCAGCTTTAGTCAGAGATAGTATCATCATCTCTATCAGAGACATACTGCTCAGCTTCAGTCAGAGGTAGTATTATCCCCTATATCAGAGACATACTGCTCAGCTTCAGTCAGAGGTAGTCTTATCCCCATTATCAAAGATATACTGCTCAACTTCAGTCAGAGGTAGTATTATCCCCATTATCAAAGATATACTGCTCAACTTCAGTCAGAGGTAGTATTGTCCCCATTATCAAAGATATACTGCTCAACTTCAGTCAGAGGTAGTATTATCTCCTCTATCAGTAAGTATTCAGTAACAGGTAGTCTTATCCCCATTATCAGAGACATACTGCTCAACTTCAGTCAGAGGTAGTATTATCCTCTCTAACAGAAACATACTGCACAGCTTCAGTCAGAATTAGTATTATCCTCTCTATCAGAGACATGCTGCTCAGCTTCAGTCAGAGGTAGTATTATTCCTTTCAGGAAGCCCTGAAACAGCTGACATCGGTGTCCGTCCCTGAGGTAGCTGCACACCAGTCTACCACTGCGGCTCCGCTGATTTAAAATGTTATTTTTTGTAATTTCTTTTGCATTTCTTCACAACGGCATTGCGAAAATTTGACTCGCCTCACCACACCCCAGCTGGTACAGCGGGATGGTATCATCCAGAAGCTTCGGAATGACGTCCTCCTCCAGCTCGAGGCCCGGGACTCACAGAGCGCCCAGGTGAATCCTGTAGTTCTCGTGCGGAGAGACCTGCTACGTCATACTTATTCCCAAAGCGCGTGCGAATTCAGAAACATTCCGTTATGTCCGTCCTTGATCCCGCTAATCAGTAATGTGCTGTATGCTATCGCTACAAACACGTTAGCACTGGACTGCAGTAGCAGGTAAGTACCGAAAATCACCCCCCCACCCATCAGCGGCTGCATTCTTTTTTCAATTATTATTATAATGCTCTCTTCTTTATTTGATTTTTGCAGATAACATGATCGTAAGCCTCTGTCAGGATTTTAATGAAATATTGATCTGTTTAGAGCTTGGATTGTGGAAGCTAAACGCTAATGCGGACCCATGCATACTGGCTACCATTTCAGCCAAACATCTTCCCTCAGTCCCACATGTCCGCACATTAAGTGTGAACAGCCCTGGCAGCCTTCCTCAGGCTCGTTTGTTTAGTCTGGAGCTGCTTAGCTTTCACCGTCTGTTTTTTTTTTGTTCAGTTGTAATGTGCTAATGTCGTGATTTAAATGAAGTATTGATCAGTTTTGGAGGGAGACCAGAGAGAGGTGTCGTAGGAGAAAGGGAAGAGGCAGCAGGGTTTTTGCTGTAGACTGTGCATGGGGGGATATTGAGAAGCCGCAGGAGTTGCTGGATTCGATGGACTTGGAGAAGCACCCGTCACGTCCCTTTTAATTTGGTCAGAACCTGGAGTTTGTTTCTTTTGCTGCTAGGAGCCCAAGGATTGTGTTTGCCAGTGGACCGCGCTCCGTCGAAGAAGGATGGGCTTCAAACGTCTTCTTTGCATTTATTTCTGGCCTCTTTGTTCAAATTATCTCTTGGACCTTCCTCAGAAGGGCCTCGCTCGTGCAGCTCCGAGTCGCTGGTTTAACAGAGATGTGGAATATGCTGAAGGTTCTGGGGTGTTCAAATAGGACAAGAACTTGGGCTTTACCACCTTGCTTTTCCATTTATCTCACTCTCCTGTGTCTTTTGTTCTTCCTGTTGGCGATTTAGCAGGTAACTGTGTCATATAGAAGGTGTATTTATGTATTTATTTGTTTTGCCATAACAAACGAGTGATAATGAATGAGAAGTATGGCAGTTACGGGAGCAGCCTATTGTGGACCTGATAATTAAACAGTTGTGTTGTGTTGTATACAGATGAGGATCCTAACTGCTCTGTGATTGAGGATTAATCCCGGTATTATCTGTGATTTTGCTTTTTTTAAAAATAACGCAAAATCATTTTGCCGCATTTCAAATGTCTTCATTTTATACACCTGCCTGGTATTGCTACAGTAATCAATAAGGCGTTGATGCGATTTTGGGGAATTGAATGGCATCTCCCTCATATCATTAACTATGTCTCATACGAAAGGACTGCTTAAATCATATTTTTTGCAAATAGCACCTTTGTTTGCAGATCCTGGCGATGAATGTGGATGCCTGGGGTAAGACATTGATTGGGTGTTTGGGTCCGTACATATAGGTGTACAATATTGGTGTGGGTGCAGAAAAGCAGATCTTTACAGAGGATTGATTTTTCTCTTGCTCCTCTCTCTGCCCGCCTTTGGGGTTGGTTAGTTGGACATCCAGGAGCAGAGGATAACTCAGCTGCAGACCGAGTTGCAGGAAAGCCAGCTGGAGCAGCAGAGAAGGCAGAGTCGCATCCAGCAGCTGCAGAGGGACCTACTAGCCTCAGAAAGGCAGACAGAGGATCTCCACGCACAGGTATACAGCTCACTGCTAGCCCCAGGCTTTCTCGGCCTTCAGCGCTCTCTCAACTACACGTGTGTTTGTTTCACATTTACGCAAGAAAACTGGCATGTTTGCATGAAATCAGTTTAAGACGTGGTTAATGTACATTTTTGATGTTATTGAGCTTAGCCGTGGCAATTTTGTCGTAAAGCAGGGTCGCGATTACAAAGCCAGATGTTTAAAATGGTTATGCTGTACATTTCAAACCTTAATTCTAAAAACCTGTGGACATTTATGAATGTTTCTTCACTCAGCTCACGTTTACATGCCGTGGTGTCTTATACGTGGCATGGCCTTCGGAATAAATTAGTTTTTATGCTAGGAGCAAAATAAAAGAGAACTCTCTGCTTTTTATCAGTGGGGGGGAGGGGGGTTGCTAATGTTGAAAAGGCTTGGAAGCTGATTGTACCCTGGCAAAGTAATTAGGGCAACATTTGCTTTCAGAAGATCGACATTTACCTCAGGTAGAGGATGCTTTTAAGTCTCGGCTGAAAAGCTGCCTCGTGCCAAATAAATGGCTTGTATCAAAGTTTTTTGCAGCAGGAAGTAAGGAGGGGCAGAATTTGACAAAATCATGGTACGATTCTGGTGTGATGCTTGAATGAAAAGTGTAGCTGATGGGTGGTGTAGTGAAAGGCTCCCAGTCCACAGTAAGCTGGGAGGTTCCCTGCAAGGAGTACTAGAACAATTACAATCTTTGTTTCTGCGTGCTCCACTATAGCTGTGAACTTCTTACGGCAATCACTGTAAATGTAAATATAAAAATGGGTGACTGTGAATGTTTCTTAGCCTAATCCAGTAGTGCAGCATAGATGTGATATACTCAGACTGCATGTGCCTTATTCATTGAAATTGCAGGTTGATGGCTTGGAAGAATGTGCCGTCTTGCCTTAACTGTATTGATTTTTTGATATACATAAACTGAGAGAATGTGGTTCGTGTTATTTGCCGTCACTTAGCTGTCAGAGGTGAAAGGTCATCTGGTGAAGGTCGAGGGAGAGAATGATGCCCTGAGGTGCTGTAAACTGGACCTGAGTGTGGAGGTAAGTGGCTGGTACTGTATCCTCACAAAACCTCACCTTGTAAGAGGTCTGCAGAATGCCTACAACCTCACCATGTAGGACAGGGATGCCCAACTTCAGTCCTGGAGGGCCGGAGCCCTGTGTAGCTTAGTTCTTTTCCCTTTTCCACCATAAATGATTCAGCTCAAGAGCTGTGTGGTAATTAGCAAAAGGAGTTGAATCAGGTGTGTTAAATGAGGGGAAAACCCAAAGGCTTTAAACATTTTCAAATGCAGCCAGGAATAAGACCACTCTGTGACTGACACCTGATCATGAGTATGTGATCAGCAATTTGCAAACTCCCTGGTAGTAAAAAGACAAGATTTAGGGACAAATTTTGTAAAAGGAAAATTTTAGGAAATTAACTTGATCGTGAACCAACACGGAAAGAAGAATAAGATACATGTAATTGGTTAGAGAATAGGATGTGTAAATCACTGGTGTGCCCTGGAATAAATTACCTTATGAAAAGTGTGCCGTGGCAGAGAAAATGGTTGGGAAACACTGCACTACATCACCAAACCTCACTGGGCAGAAGGTCTCCACACCACACAAGAGGCCTGTACATCACCAAACCTCCCTGGGCAGAAGGTCTCCACACCACACAAGAAGCCTGTACATCACCAAACCTCACTATGCAGTAGGTCTCCACATCACACAAGAAGCCTGTACATCACCAAACCTCACTGGGCAGAAGGTCTCCACATCACACAAGAAGCCTGTATATCACCAAACCTCACTGGGCAGAAGGTCTCCACATCACACAAGAAGCCTGTACATCACCAAACCTCACTGGGCAGAAGGTCTCCACATCACCTAACCTTACCAGAAGGTTTCCACACCAAACAGGAGGCCTGTACATCACCAAACCAGATCGTGCAAAAGGTCTCCATATCACACAAGAGGCATGTACATCACCAAATCTCACTGGGCAGAAGGTCTCCACACCACACAAGAAGCCTGTACATCACCAAATCTCACTGGGCAGAAGGTCTCCACACCACACAAGAAGCCTGTACATCACCAAACCTCACCGTGCAGAAGGTCTCCACATCACCTAACCTTACCAGACGAGTGGCCTCCAGATGACCGAACCTCATCATGTTGGAGCCACCATGTCCCCAAGCGCTGCTGTGTCCAGGGTGTGCTGAGGTTGGCATTATCACCATCACACAGTGGTACTGTGGTGCTGATGCCTTGGCACAGTATCACGTACTCCAGGCTCTTTAACATGTTTTTTTTAAGCTGCAGTATTGACAACTCAAATTAGACAACTTATCTATGAAAAGTCTTTTCAACTGAACTGAAACTCCTGTCTGCAGGCTATATGTATTCTGTTGCAGCCACATGATGGGCTGTTTGGAAGAGCAGGCTGTTTGCTTTAATGAGTCACTAATAAACTCGCCACTGGGTATATAAATAACATACTGATAGACAAACATCAGAGGCATCAGTTACAGTATGTGACCAATAGACTGCCCAAAAGGTGACAAAACCCCTCGTTACTCCACCTTACCTTGTACTGCCCCGCCTCACAGGTGGAAAGGCTGACGGGAGAAGTATGCACTCTGCAGGCCAGAGCCCAGGAGAAGCACAGCACAGAAGCCAAGCTGACCAAACAGAAGTGCCTGGACTTACAGCGGGAACTAGAAGAAGTTCAAGAAAGGCTCTCAGAATGCCAGGGCAGAGCACAGCATGCCACTCGCGAGGTGAGCAGCCCAGGATACCATCACACTCTCTATGTAAGCTCTTCGGAACTGTATTTGCTGATCCCACTATTCCTGTCAATACATGTATGCAGGTGTTTAAATACCTGTATGGATTTGCATGTGTATTTAGGTATTTTGTACCTGTATGGGTATTTACATGTGTATGCAGGTGTTTTTGTACATCTATAGGTGTTTACATACGATTTCCGATGTTCGTGAACTTGTACAGATGTTTACATATGTAGGTAGTTTATGTACCTGTACGGGTGTTTACATATGTAGGTAGTTTTTGTACACGTACAGGAGTTTACAAATGTAGGTAGTTTACGTACTTGTATGGGTATTTACATAGGTAGGTAGTTTATGTACCTGAATGGATGT
>JAODLC010000021.1:1785865-1799518 GCA_026781145.1 Hippopotamyrus pictus | reverse complement strand
CCCCCCCCCCCCCCCCCCAGCCAGACACTCGCACTGGATAAGTCACTTTTAATGTCTGATAATCAAGGTGAATTTTCAAAAAACTGCCATTTTCAAATGATGGAGTAATATATTATGTGGTGGTGGGAGAGGCCCTAGTGGGTGCGTGAGAGGGCAGCATAGCATGCACAGTGAAAGAGAGACCCCTAATGGCAACACGAGGGACTGCGGCAGCACTGCTGGTGGTCTCTTTCTGTACACTGCAATGGCTTCAAGCCTTGGCACATATCAGATCACACTGATGCTCTTAAATGGTGTTTCAGGCTTAGCTTTTTGCTCGAGGAAAGCAATGACTTGCTTTTCAGCTCAACTGTGACTAACTCAGTGGTGGACAGAGGTGAACCATACCTTTTTCTGATGTTGTAAATATACTCAGAATGAGAATAAAAGCACCCAGAAGGATAAGCGGTTTGGAAAATGGATGGATGGATGGATGGATGGATGGACTCCCAGTGTAACGCATGTGCCCTGTCGCAGATCACCAGGGCTCCCCCTGATGGAACAGTGTCCTCTCCGCGGCTCATACCCCGCCAGCCTCACCTCCGAAACGCACCGTCAGACTGGCCACATCCCACGTTTTGTCCCCCCCCCCAGCTTGCCAGGTGTGTCAGTGTGTGGAAGGCTCAGGTGAAGCGTTTAATATCAGGGGCCTCTCATTTTACGGAACAGCAGATCACAGGTCAGAGGGGAACCCGGAGATTCAGTGTATTTGAACCCGACCGAATCGTCTGTGATGCAGACGCGTCCCAGGGACGGGCAAACGGCGGACCCCTGCCGACGATCGCATCCTGGAGAGCCAGAGAGTGCTGGTGATACTCCGGTCCCTCAGTTTTGCTCAGTCCGATATGTACAGCAGAGACTGCGCTTGCTTTGCACTGGGGGAAGCCGGTGTTGATTACAGCAGCTGGCAAACGCTAGGAAAGCCTTTGTGCTTTTGGTCTTCCAGGTGCTGCCAAGCTAGAATAAGCATCAAAATGGAGCCTCTCTTGCTCACTGCCTGGACAGCTGCATGACCTCTTATGTATTCATACCCTCCATCACCAGTGATGATTCCAGTCCTTTCTTAACCACATTGTAGACATTGGAGGTCCGTCTGTGACAAAGGAAGAGCTCTATGTGATCGGTCGCGTTTCGTTTGCTTATTATAAGCCTGCATAGCCATCCAGAGCCCTCGGATCTGGGAATGTGAATCTGTGTTTGATCACAAATCCATCAGAAGTGTGAGGCTTGAGGCACGAAGCTCAAAATGTGTGGTAAAAATACAGATGTTCCGATGAGAAGTTTTATAGTAAATAAACATAATCTAGTAGCCCTCTTTGTGAACAGTCTCACAAATCTACCCAAAGCAGACATACATTTTGCTTCTCTACAGACAAAGGTTGTAAGACCTAATACAGTATGAAACAGCCTCTACTTTTTAAAGATCACTTTTTAACTTTTTGATGACTATATAACAATAAACAATAATAAAACAATAAACTTAGGCCTTAGAGTCACCTTATTGCAAAGATATTACAGCTAATTCCAGTTCTGGTGCTCTTGGTTATAATAAGTCATGTGGTGCTGCATCGTTTAAGCCAAAAAGTGACCCGCTTGACTTATAGCTGCTGTATTACCACTGCGCATTTCTGCATTTTGGGAATATGCCCTTCATTTCACAGAAAACTCTGATTCCACAGAGTTTCTCATCAGTGTTTTATTCTTTCTGAATGTGCGTTTTTTTCCATGTGTTTTGGCATCGGTAGTGTTTGCTGTCCATTGGTCTTCCCCCAGATAAAGCGGTGGGCTTTGTCCTTTACCTCTTTGCTGCCGTCTAAAATGTCCATTTGGCATTTTTTTATGTATACTTTGCATGACGCTATGTTTGTGTTAGATTAAGTGCTGTTCCTCCGGCAGTAAAATGCTGCATTATTACTCATCGCCAGATAATCGCAGTGCTTCCGAGATGTTTTTGCTTTACTTTGTTTTCTTGTACAATAATTTATTTCTAAAACCGCAGCCATTTATTTCCCCTTCTTGATAACTGGGTGACGTTTTTTTAATGAGTATATTTTATTAACGGGCGCATTTTTACGGAAACATCAAAGAGAGAATAGCATTATGTAGCTTGGAGTGACATCTGTAGGTCTGCTGGGCAGATGGGGCCGAGTGGAGGTTTGGGTTTGGGTAGGGGGTGCTGAAGCTGGGGGGAGCGTGCACCTCCTCACCGGCCTGGGAGCAGCCTGATTCCCATCTTATAAATATGGTGAATTGGAGTTAGTGGGCTTCACTTCCTATTTGTCATGACTGCTATGGAAATGTCCTGCACAATGGCCAGCAGATAATGCATACATATACATGTGTTTGGGGTCTCTGTCCTAAAGCAGAGAAAATGACTTTTGACTGCTACTGTGTGTGTAAATATACACTGTTTCCCTCACACATATTTTCGTTACCTCTGCATGTTTATGAACAAATACACAATGAAATCTCATCCTGGGCTTTTCCCCGCCTGGTGCCCCCAGCTCTAGCCTGACATGTATCTTTAAATTATTCCACACAGCCCCCCGCGTACCCTCCCCCCCCCCCACCCCGACGTGCACCCCTAATGTAATCTGTGTGTCTGAATTCTAATTTCTACCGTCAGGAGAAAATAAATAGTGTGTAGTTAATTATGGGAGTCGGCTGCCGGCTCCTCAGGATGATTTATGAAGCACGCACACGCATTCACAAACGCATTGCTCTTAATTTATTTTTAATCTGTCTTTCAATTAATTTTGCTGAAAACACCTTAATGATGTCAGGGGTGTGTGTTAATGAGACCAGGTCGGGAGGGAAAAAGGGGAAGGGGAGGGGGAGCTGCCTTCCCCTCCTCGACCTTTCCTCCCCCAGTGCCGGAGTGCGTCTGCCTTGTGGGGTTGCTCTTGGTCCCCTCCTGCTGGTCACTCATGGGGCATACAGAGGCTGTTACACTGCTGTGTCACCAGCGTGTTCCCGCTCTCTGCTCCATTTAAAGATTTCATGTTAAAAATGTCCGTCTGGCTTTCCGGGGATGCCTTTGGCACCTCTTCATGTTCATGTTCGTTTGTTTAAAACGCAAGGTCGAGTGCTTTCGTTCGTTCCTTCATTAATAAAGGTGAGCGATGGCTTCCCCGTCGTACCCTTCATTTGCGGGTGATTATGTCAAACGCAGGTCTGCGTTTAATCTCTCCCTCTCATTTCAAGAAAGACCTCACCTGCCCGTAGACCGCCAATGGATGTAAGATATGTACGTCCCGATGTCTCTCTATAAAGGCCAGGTCGGAACAGACTCCATCACTTTCCGCAGGGTTTAATTTAGAAACAGAGCCCGTCCCAAATTGGGAGTGGGCCAGCGGTGTTGTGAGTGGGCTGGAGGTCTTTCTGCCGATGTGCCTTCCGCCAATTAACCCCCAGCCAAGCCCGAGGATGCCATCTGTCACCCCTCAGCCACACAACAGGAAGCTGTTCATTAATTCTCACGGTGTCTGCCTAACAAGCCCGTAATGGCAGACAGGGGCCATGGAGAGGACAGAGTGATGTGTGGATGCTGAGCGTGACACACACACGCGTACGTGTGTGTGTGTGTGCGCGCGTGCATGTGTGTGGCAGTTTCACTCCTCAGGAAGAGGTGATGGTTTCACTTAGAGCAAGAGATTGAGAGAGCAAGACCTTAGCAAACCCCACCTGAGGCACCAAAGGAGTCGTGTGATTGTCCACACCCCTGGGGGGGGGGGTCATGTCCACTTGTCCTCTGGTTCCTGCATGGTTTGCATATAGGACATATTAAATGAATCTTCTTTAATTATCCCCATCTTTACCCCTCCCCCCTAGCAGCACCTATGTCCTGCTGTTCTTGTCCCGCTGCGGTAACGAGCAGGAGAGTGAGAGAGAGAGGCATGAAGAGTAATTACCGATTTTAGTAGAGTGCAGCTGAAAGTCTTTTGTCCAATGGCACTAATTCCAAATGGTTAACAAGGTTTTTCTATTTAATAGAGCCAAATCTGTGTGACAGCAAATTGCTTTCCCATTTGCCGCCCTAATGGCTTTTCATATTCGGCTCCCCCAATAAGCAGTAAAGTCGGGAATTAATATTGCACGTGTTATGATGCAAATGGGAGTGAGATAAGGGACAGGCACTTTCATGCAGAAAGCTCTGATTAGATGTGTAATTGCTTCTCTCGGACTTTCTTATTTCATTAAAACTTGCTTAAGTTTTCACGTGTGTATTCCAAGATGTTCCTCTGATGCGATATCGCTCTCCATCTCAGATGGCGGTTCCTCTGTGTCGTCGTGCCTTTGAGATTTATGACCGGCGATTCGGGTGTGGCTGAGCAGGGCTGGTCAAAGCAGCGTCAGCACCGCCGTTTGCAAGTGAATCTGCGCGATGCTGTGGACACACAGGCCAGCATGAAAATTGAGAGCGTAACATTCAGGATAAAGAATCTTGCCTCTGATCCCATGGCGATCAAGCTTGGAGAGGCAGGTAGGGAGGTGTGTAAAGGCCACAAATCTGTTACCTCTGAAAACTGCCCATCTATATTAAAGGGCGATAATTGTCAGTCACTACATTTGGCTAAATGACCAAGTATAAATGTACTGAAGATAGTGTTTCTAAAGGATTCCTGCAGAGGCAACTGGGAGCAAATGAAACTTTTCCTACTTGGATATTTGGAGGGCTTGGGAACATTAGTGTAATATACAGAGCGGTAAGATCATGGGTTACCTGTTAAATACTTTAAGAGCCTTTGAATTCTTTAAGTAGGAGCCTCAGTTTTAGCTCCAGTGCTTTTAATCTCATCTCTGTTGCTGGTTGCCAGGTAACACTTGTAATTGTGATGTAATAACTCCTTTGTAGTTGAAATCCTGGTTAATGATGAAATGGCTTTTGGTGTTTTTTTTAACGTCTTACATGTCAGTCGAGAGCAACAGAAGGGAAATTGTCCTGTGTTCGCGAACATACACTTTTCAGGAACTTGCTGGCTGTGAGCAGTGGTGCCCTGTCCATAGAGGGCTGTGGGGTGGACCGCGTTCCCTGTGGTTCAGCTGTTTGTTGCTTTAGTGCGTTATTACAATAAGCGCTAATGGCGCACTGCCTTATTGGATAATAGTTTATTTTTCAGTCCCAGGTCTGTGGAAACATACACATGCACATAGCTGTTTATCAAAACAGTATTTCAGTATCGTTCTCATTCCCGCTCACTTAACGATCAGTTAGTCTGGCGATAGTATTACCTTCCTATCACCACCGAACACAGATCACACTGGTGAAGGAACGAACGCTACATTAGTGGCTGGTTCACAGGACAGTGTCAAGCAAAGCAAACGACGATCGCCCGGGTGACAGTGACCAGTGTGGTGCCAGATATCACCCAAACAAGTCTTCTGTGTGTTACATTGAGGTGGAAAAGAGATGACAGACAAGGAAATTGCCTTGTTACTCTGACTTCTCACAAAAATGATAAATGTATCTGAATTAGGGTTGCACAATATTGGAAAAAAATTCACATCTTGATATTTGAATTTTTTGTGATATTTATAACATAATAGTCTGCCAAATAAGTTGTGTCGCTACAAAACAGGGCCAATAAATCTCTTGCTTTTGCTCAGTATCGTCTCCGTGGAATAGAAAATATTTCCGTATGGCGGAAGGCGAATTTTTTTGAGTTTATTGGTGACCAGCTCTTGTTCGCTTTCTCCTCCTTAATCATTTTTGTTAAATTTCCTCACTGACGCTCCCCATTGTCTATGAGTGAGTCAAATGGCAAGGACAAAATGATTATGATGGCCCAGAGAGTGCATGCAGAGCTCACTCAGCAGCAACAGCGGCGAGCTTTAGAATGATTCTGTATCAGCTAGTGTTCTTTCCTGTGATGGAGTAAAAATGCTTTCATGTAACATATCAATGGTCTGGACCCAGCTACCACGACCCTTGCGATGTGATAAATGCATGTGCGTAACATGCGATGTCAATGTGAACATTGCACATTGTGCCACTCTAAATCGAAGAGATGAGCCTTACTGTAGCTTCTTGAGGCTAAGTGGCCATTGCCCATTTCTGCAGTTGGTTGGTTCGTTTGGCCGCATACAGTCTGATTCTCACGTCATGTCTCTATGGCAACAGATCATTTCTTGTACAGTTCATCCACGTTTTACCTGCTGCTTTAGTAATTGGGTTGGATTTTAAGAGAAAGACACAGTGGTGTTAATGACTTGATATTTGTGGATGGAGGAAAAAGCTGTAGCAGAATTCAATGGAAAAAGTGGGGAAATGTGAATTAGAGAACTGTAGTGTTTGAGTCTTGGCCTCTGTGAGTCTTCATTTTTAATCTGTTGTTCTACACAGATTAGGATTCATACCCTGAAATTGATTTGCCCACATGTCACAGTGGTGCAGTGGCTCTGAGACTAGGGATCGAGTCTCCACCACGGCTCTATGTGTATGGAGTTTGCATGTTCTCCCCGGGTCATTGTGGCGGGGGTGTGCTAGGAGTGTCAGGAGCAGGACCACCAACAGATTTCTTTGTCTCTGGAAGGTGGCTCATTTCCACAACCCCCGTCACAAACTCCAGTCTCATTCAGATCTTGATTGATTCAGATAAATTTACATATTTTGGTGTGAAAGATTACTAATTTTGATGAGGTCAAGCCCAGTCTGCGGATCTAGTCTGGGCACGTTGCGATGTCATTAAACTTTTTCTGGGATTTATTCTCCATGCTCGGATAAGTTTCACACTGAGATCCTGGCGGGGTCCCTGTCATAGCAGTCTTATAAAAAGTGCTGGGTTCGTCTGGGCTGCTTGCCGTGTGATGGAATCTGGATGTAATCCTCATAGACTCGCTTAGACCTCCTGTCCCGCCTCATTGCTGCCCTCTCTGTGCCCCCACCGGGCCTCAGCCAAAGCGCTCCGAGTAGATCTTTATTTACACCGCAGAACTCCAAAACAGCTGGTCGATTCATTTAGCCCGAGGCCCCGGATTTGTTCCCGTTCCCTACAAAAGCTAAAGAAAAGCCGGGGTGTTCCCCCCCCCCCCCCACTCCCGTCCTATTGATCCGACACTTAGGAAATCTGCTCGGCTGTCTAAATGCTATTGATCCTCCTTCTCCACCGCCGCTTTCCACACCAGCGTATAAAGGGACTGGATGAATTGAAATTTCATTTCCGACAAGCTGTTCCTGTTATTTTTACCCTTTTTTTTCGATGGGAAGAAGCATGTTGGGCTAGGCTGTCACTTTATGGGGGTCAATAGCAGGCAAGCTGCATCTTGGCCCTTACCGCTTCCTTCTCGGTCACATGATTAATGGAAGATTGTGGGCCAACCAGCGAGCATGTCTCTCCTTCTTGTCCGTATTCGAGCTTACCGCCAACTTCTGCGATGTGTATCTGTGATGCAGAGCGTAGTAATTAAGTTTGAAGGCGGTCTGAAATCCACATCATCACTTTGAGAAATGGCCTCGGGGCACTGTGATTTTCTTCACTTCCCATCCAAGTGGCCTGTTTCTCAGCGGCGTGAGGAGGGAGACTTCCTGTTTAGTGTTTCTGTCGTTTCGCAGCTTCAGGAGAGGAATGCGGAGCTGCAAAGGCTGCAGACGGCATACAGCGAACTGCAGGGTCACGAGAGGCAGCGGGAGAAAGAGAGAACGGCCCTGCGGCACAAGTTCAGCCGCAGCAAAGAAGAGCTCCACAGCGCCACCCTCAGGGTATGTTAGGATTGCAGCCTTTCCCTGTCTTCATTGGCATGACTGAATGAAGATATATGGGTGCATGAGCTGGGACCTTGCATAATTACCATAAATATTCAGATAATAAACACATTTTAGTTTCAGGCATCTATGTTAGGCCCATCATATTTCTTCCCGTGATAGCTATAATTATTAGATTTATGGCTAAATCATTGTTTTTCCCCCGGCAGCCGTTTGCTATCTTCTCATTCCTAAAATAAGCACCTGTGGGGACCGGGCAAGCGAACATGCCTGCTCCCCATGCCCACAAACTGCATGTTTTGTCATAGGTTACATTGAGAAAAATAGATGCGTGATTTGACATAGATAGATTACAAAATTAAATTAGCAATATTAAAATTATACATCAGTGTCTGGCTGCTTTCAGCGGCAGAGAAACTATACTCTGTAATTGACGCTGGTAATTCTGTGCTCCTGGGTTTTTAGTATGAAACAAATGGACAGCACTAGGCAGTCCTACGTGTGACCTCTTGGATGGAGGATAAAGCATTATTTTTATGGTAATAGTCGTTTTCTCATTTCATAATGACATACAGGCATTTGTTACAAGAGAGACTAATGTCAGGAATAGATGTGTAGTCTCGATCACGGTGCAAGCATTACGATAAATGGAATATTCTGGAAATCCTGTGATCTAGCAGAACACTTCGGCCCCATGTGAGATGCGCGGGTTTAATCTGGAGCTGCACTCAGGCAGCAAATATGCTGTCCTCTCCTCGCTTGGGGCAGCGGGCGGCGTCAGGGGTCTGCTCCAAAAAGTCGGTGTCAGAACAGACCGTCAGCGATGCCCAGAACGGCACCTCCGAAGCTGTGCCTTTTCTGCAGCAGCGCCACGGGCATCTGAACCAGAGCGACAGTCCGTCCCCCTCCCGCCTTTCCTCCCTTTCAATATTTCATTACCTTTTTTTTCCCCAGTGCCAATTTTAAAGATTCCTTTTCATGCCCGACCGTTAAAAAAAAAAATCCTCTCTGAAAAGAAAGCACTTTGTTTTATTAAAGTTTCAGACATGCCTTTTGAACTGTCCTGCCGGCTGGCGGGGAGCGGCAGGGCCGAGAGGTATTCCGGGGCTGGAAATAAGACCAGACAACAATACTTAGCATAGGCTAAAATAAAGAAGCGAGAGCTGAACTAAGCTAGCATAACTAAAGCCAAAGCCTGTAATTTAGGCCCCTTAGGGAGGCAGAATTGCAGCACAGCCTTAGACAAATTAGATTAGGTACAGTTCAATTACTTTATTATGTTGGGTGTTTGTATAGAGGCCCATTTCCACTATAGAACTAATTCCGGAATCCACGTCTTGCATACAGAGGAGAAGCTGACGTGAGGTGTCTCTTTTTATTTCCTTTACACTAAATACACGCAGGCTTCACAGCCTCTCTCTCTCCCTTCCTTTCTGTCGTTCCCTCCCTTTGCCTTGTCATCTAATCTCCATAGCTTTCCCAGAATAAAGGTGAAATGGAGAGACTGGGAGATGAGCACCAGCAGGTCCAGGACAAGGCTGTGCTTGCGCCTGCTTTGTGCTGTTACTTGGCTGGTGGTTTTGCAATGCTGCCCCCACCAGCATTGCAATGCTACCTCCACCTCCAATGCACCTACCCCCTTATGCTGTGAGGGCCCGCATTGTATAAACATCGAGTGCCTTGACGCTCGCTATGTCTGAAAATAAGTGGAATTAATCTCACCCTGTCTGCATTAATAAATGTGCAGTGACAGACTTGATTTCGCTTGGCCGTCGCGGAAAAACCATTGAGGCCAGTTACCAGAAGGACACCATAGCGAGCTAGAATAGCTAGAGAGACTTTTGAGAGAAACTCCAAAGGATTGGGGAGGGCCCTTGTTACCATGAATGGGAGCTCAACTTTTGTGTGGATGGACTGTAAACAAGAACAAACTAGATATAACCAGTTCAGGCAGGTTTCACTAAGAATTGGCAACTTTGACAGGGGCTAGAAGGATTGGTGAAGTAGGTCACAGACTGTGCAGAGGGACATAAGATATCGTGTCTGTCTTTTTTTTTTAAACAGACTGTTTTCTCTTTGTGGCAATTAAAACCCTGTCCGTCTGCTGAGAAGTTTTGTTTGTCGGAGTTTTACTGAGTGTTGGACTGCAGCAGCACTGATGTAAGCTGGCGAGATACGGTAGGGTGAGGTGACGCCTCCAGAGCGTCGTGGGCAGGCTGCTTCAGAGACCGTGGCCGGCTGCTGGTCTCCGCACTCTACGCTTTCCTGCTTCTTCATTCACTTTGCTCCCTGATAAAGCTGCTGTCAAAATAGGCGTTTCTAAATTTATCAGAAATGTCGATGTGATTCCCAGTCTGGGGTGTGTGGTTGGCTTTGGCCTGTTATTACGGAGCGGGGAGAAAACTGGAAAGTTACTGTGGCACATGGAAACTCTGTAAGGGTTTGAAAATGGTTGCTGCTCGACTGGCCTTATTTGTTTCGAGGGGTTCTGTGCATCCTTAATGTGAGAGCTGTGGTTTCCGATGTACAGGTGGAGCAGTAAGTAATGGAGTGTGACAGGGGGCTGAGCAATTTGAGGGAGCACCACCTACAGGTCGTCGAGGAGCTGCGTGAGACTTGCGGTGCAGCCCTGACCACTCTCCAGTTCAGGGAGGAGGAGGCCTAGGTGCAGGAAGAGGAGAAGCAGGGGCTGCAGGGAGCCGTGGGGAGCCAGCGAGCCCCGGGTGGGGGGAGCGGACACCGTCAGGCTTCAGCACCCATTCATCAGCATGAACTCGCCATGCAGACCGCTGTCTGAGCTAAAACACGTATGAGCGCTGTGTTTTTGTGCTTAGGAAGCAAATTAATAACATTCTCTGATGGGATTTGAAGGAAATTGGCTTTCTTTTAACACAGAGGATGCCTGGTTTGGTCTGGGAAAATGAGTGTTGTGAATGGAATTAGCATCCAGGCAGAGTTGAAAAAACTCCCGCCTGACTTCTGGAAACTCTTTGAAGCGTACAGTTAATTGGCTTAATCCCACAGTAAATTTACCTACCCGTCAGCCCCTGCTCTCAAAGGCCAGCGAGCCGCTGGGTTTCCTTTGTAATTCAGAGGCGCGTAACTCCACGCCTTACCACTTGGTGCTGCAGGCCGGTTATGAATGCGGGGGAATAACGTGTGTCCCCTTACGGTTAATTGGTCTGCCACTTCTGGCTGCGCCTTCGCCCCCCCCCCCACCCCTGCTAAATGTTCCGCTCCCTCACCACCTTTCTCGTGGCCATCGGTCACACTAGCATCATACGGGTTTCGGGTTGTTCACCATCGTCCGCAGCACCGGAAAGAGTGCATGCGCTTTGTGGATAATAATGCGGAGTTTACAACACTCTCTCTTAGGCAGAATAGTAGATTTTCTAGAGCATCATATACCCATATTATTGGATTTTGCTTTTAGATTGGGAAACAGACAATAAACCAGCCCATTTCCATAAAGCAGAGGACAGAGGACAGGCTTATCTTTGAAAAAGCAAATTATCTCTGTGGAAGGACCATAGCAATTGTACAAGAAAACTGTAGAATGAATTCTACGTTAATATTTACAGTGCTCACAGAAAGTCTTAGGATGCTTGCTAAATTCAGCAAAAATATTGCAAAATTATTGGTTTTATAACACAAATAATGGGGGCGATGGTGGTCCAGGAGGTAGTGCTACCGTTCGGCAACCGGAGGGTTGCAGGTTTGAGCCCTGGGTCCTCCTGACCCCATCGAAGTGTCCCTGAGCAAGACACTGAACCCCAAATTGCTCCCGGTGAGCCTCCGCCACCAGTGTGTGAATGGGTGTATGTGAGATTGTAAAGCGCTTTGGTACTCGTAAGAGTAATAAAAAGCGCTATATAAATGCAGTCCATTTACCATTTCCATTTAAATATTCAAGTAGTAATGAATTGAAACCCAAGTTCTAAAAGAGCTGTTCCGAGTTAAAAAGTTCACTGAGAAGCAGTCTAGTTGGGTGTTTTCTAATCAAACACTTAACACAGTAACATAACATTTCAAACATTTGTGTTTAGTTTCCCTCTGGGAGCCAATGATTACTATTGCAATTAATAGCAAAATGGTAAGAACAGAATGGATCAGCCAAAAAATCATGACAGTTAGTAAAAAGAAAATGTCTGTGTGGAAGACATGCAGATGCGTTAAACATTGCTTGTCAATGAACATGTCAATGTTAGGAAACCAATTTCTGTCACGCCCTGCTCCGTACGATCCCCATGTGTGCCACGCCCACCTCGTTACCCCGTGTTTTTACCTGATTGTTCTCACCAGTTTGCCCTGTCCTGTGTATTTAGTCCGCGTCTCTGTTAGTTTCCCCCAGACTGGTCATTGAAGTCTATCGTGCTGTGTCCGATGTCCGTTGATCCCTGCCTATTAAACCCCGTTTCCCCGTCATTCTGGATTCCTGTGCTCCCTTACCCGCTCCGCACCGTGACAGAATGACCAGTCTCTACAACAAGCTCAGCACTACTGGGGAGATTCTCCCTATGGAGGAGGAGGTGATCAAGTGGACGAACCTGCTCGATCCCCACCCGGACCCTGTAGCCCGCCGGCTGGTGAAAAACAGTTGGAAGCTCCTGGATAGGAGATTCCGGACCGGTGAGGAGCAGCTGCTAGAACAGGTGGATGAAAACCTGCAGCGGCTGAGGGAGAGAGCGGCAATTTGGCTACCCCACCTGGGGTATGCTGCCTGGGAACCGCCCCCCGACTCACCACCTGCCACCATCCCAGTTTCGAGTGGACCTACGCCTCCAAAGCGCATACCTGAGCTCAACGCGACTTCGGTCGCTCCGCGCAGAAGCAGAAAGAAAGCCGCCCCGACGCTCTTCCTGGGGACGTGCTCGCTTCTCCCCACAAGGGAAGAAACCGCGGCCCCACTTGTTCCTGCCGCCACCAGTCCCGGTAAGCCCCGCATAGGGGAGAAGCCACTGCCGCGGGAGGCTTACCATTATCGGGCGGCGCGACTGGGACAAGGGGGAATCCGCGCTGTGCGGGATGCAATTCCCCGAATCCCCGCGGCTCTTAAAGAGGCAACGCCCGCCTGGAGGAAGCGGGCTCAGGCAGCGCTGCTGAGCGATTCAGGCATGCCCTGTGTTCTGAAGCCGCCTGCAGCTGCCGCCGCCGATCTGCCCGAGGCGCCCCCTGCTGGCTGCAGACCCCAGGTGCCTACAGAGGCGCCCCCTGCTGGCCACAAGCCCGGCTCTTCTGTCCTGCCCGTCCAGCCCGGCTCTTCTGTCCTGCCCGGCTCGCCTGACGGCACTGCAGCCGTGCCCTCGACTCCGGCCACTCTGCCTGCGGCTGCCAGCGCCGCTCTGCCTGCAGCACCGCCGGTTGCTGCTGCTGCGCTGCCCGCAGCGGCCCCTGCTGGCCGCATGCCCGAGGACGCCACTCTGCCTACAGCACCGCCTGTTGCTGCTGCTGGCCGCACGCCCGAGGTGCCTGCCACGGCGCCCCCTGTTGGCCACGTGTTGATGGCGCCCGCTGAGGCGCCTCCTGCTGACCACAAGACCGTCTCGCCTGACTTGCCTGTCTCGCCGGTCCAGCCGGCCCTGCCCGTCTCGCCGGTCCAGCCGGCCCTGCCCGTCTCGCCTACCGTTGCTCTGCCCGCAGCGCCCCCTGTTGGCTGCTCGCCTGTCCTGTTCGTCTCGCTGGTCCAGCCCTGCTCGCCTGTCCAGCCGGTCCAGCCCTGCTCGCCTGTCCAGCCGATCCAGCCCTGCTCGCCTGCTGCTACGGCCGCGCCCGCGGCTCCGCCTGCTGCTACGGCCCCACTAGGTACCCTGTCTCCAGTTTCCCTGGCCCAGTATCCAGTCCAGGACCCTGTTCCCGAGGAGGTCCCGGACAATCGGGACTTGGCTCCTTCCTCCAGTGAGGAGGAGGAGCTC